>JAGFPH010006381.1:44679-67865 GCA_018207615.1 Philaenus spumarius | reverse complement strand
AATGCAATAATACATAAAGTGGTAACCATAGCAACTATATACTATCAGGTTTCTGCAGCAGTTGTTCTGGTTGCAAAGTACATTGGACAAAGAGAAGATACAGTAGATGAGTTGGACAAAGAATTGAGTTATCACATCATTTGGAAGTAATTACCCTAGTAAAGTGTCTTTGTAATATGTGTAGTTCCACTTGTAATACATATGTGAATACATGTATACGTTTAGCACAGAGCTGCAGCATGTATGGCTGAATGTCAAAAGGAAATTAGCCGAGTTACGGTAAATCTATGTACAACTACGTTCTACAAAGCATTGCATTAGTTGTATTACTATTCTAACGTGTTGCATGCTGTACATAAGCAAGAAAATATACGGCCGTCTAACCGTCCGTACGATCATAGCTTGTTTGTTTTATTATGATTTTACTAAAAAACTACATAACTGATTTTTATTAAAATGTCACATATGGTAACTATTGGCGTTCGGATAAAATTGCAATCATATAGTTTTCAAACATTGGTAAATAAGCATGAGCAGTAATTTTAAACACGTGTCAAATATGTTATGTGCTATTGCATGATTGTACTGCGGGAGTAGCGCATAATTAAACAAAATGTAGACATAATTGTACCAGAAAAAAGAAGAAAGAAAGACATTTACATTATAACTGCTAATAAAAATGAGTACCTTTCATGTTATGACTTTATTAAAAAAATAATTTCAAAACCATGTTTTAAATGGGAGGTATTGTTTTATATCTACCCTCAAAAAGTAAAAAAAAGAAGAGAAATTTTAATTTCAAGTCAAATAAAAAATAAACAATTTGTATTATACATAAAAAAAATAAATAAAAAACTTTAAACTATAAATATACAATCCAAAAACGTAATGTTAAATATGGTTTTCCGGTGGACAAATTTAGCTGGCCGCCATATTGGATAAATAGCTAATTTTATCGAAATTGTAAAACCCCCACGATATACAAAATATTAGTTCCTTTAAAACTTGTGGTAAAACATTTTTCTATCTTTGTTAGAAGTTGTGATATCCAGTTGTTTCTATATTTTGTTCACACTCTGTAAGGATATGATACGGCAAAGTAGTATTCAAATGTTAGGGAGATGTTAACATAAGGAACATTTTATCAGAATCCGTTTGATCAAACACTTTCAGATTTTTTTAGGAGTCATATTGACTCATGGTACGTATACTGAGTTTTTTTTTTTGAGTACCTACATCTAAATGAACTGTAGTAAAAATTTGTTTACTAAGTAGTGTTTAAAGTTTAAAATATTACATTTTTTTAAAGTATATAAGAGATTATAATTTTTTAATAAAAAAAACTCTTTGTTAATATGGTTAAATGACTGTGTACAAATTTCAATAAATTAAAGTTTTCCTGGTTTTTTTTAGTAAATATATATACATACATAAATACCTAAGTAAAATACCTTAGCCCCTGCCGGAGACCAGATATCTAGTCATATCCCGTCAGCTTGGAAGAGAGCCAACCACCGTTTGCTTTAATTCCGCCCTCCTATCCTCAAACCACAGCTAGGATTAGATAAACAGCCCCAGCCGGAGACCAGATATCTAGTCATATCCCGTCAACTTTCAAGCGAGCGAACCACCGTTTGCTTTACTTGCATCCTCGTACCCTCAAACCACAGATATGATTAGATATCTGGTCTCCCTAGCTTAAATTCGAACCCAGCATTTTCTGATCAGGAAAACGCAACGTTATCCACTAGGCTAAGGCTTGATTAAAGAAAACTGACAAATTAACAAAACTTCAGTTACTTTACTATCGGTATAAAAATATTACGTGTAATGTAAAAAAAAAGTTTATCAGCACCATCTAGAAGCGGTTATAGCAAGTTTGCTCGGTTTTTATTAAGTTAGTCTGTATAGTTTGTATTCGTGAGAGGTTTATAATTATTACTTGCCTTGTACAAGTACAATGTAAATGTACCTTTATTAGCACCATCTAGGAGTGGTTATAGGAAGTTCGCTTGGTTGTTCTTAAGTTTTAATCTGTATAAATTGTATTCGTAAGAGGTTTATGGTGCCTGACATAGAATTTAAGATTTGTTGAGTCTATATAAAAACACATATAAATCAAGAAATAATTTTATCAGATAGACATGAAATTAAGTATGAAGTTATAAAATGATTGTACAAATCCAGTTATGCAAAAAACTAAATTTTTGCAAAATGGTGGGTTATGAGGTTTTGCATCTTAAGCGGCGTTATATATTGTACAGCGTTGTAATTTAAATCGTTAATTGTTATTTGTAACCATGCAGTTTTAAAACTATCTATCCAATGCAGATGAAACGTTTATTTATGTGTCAAACGTGACTTAAACGTGATAATGATTTATTGGATATTTTTAGTATTATTTGTTACTTTCTTTGTACAATTTTAAATAAAAGTATTTAAAAGTTATATACTTGTACAGTGAATGAATAAAAATAAAACTAAACAACCCGTATAAAATAAGTTTACTATTTTCAATTTAAAATAAATTATCTAGGATTGGTGTAGACACTAACCCCTTAAAAAGAATCAACAAAAATAAAAAATAAAAACACACACTATTTCAATGTTTGGAATCAGTTTTTAATGAAAAATTCTTCTAAAAAGTTTAAAGACATTTGACTAAACAGCTAATTATTTAAGGCCAACAATGAACATCTCCATTTATATTAACACTGAACACTGAGCTATTTATTTGAAATCTATGAACATTATTTTGTAAATTGTTTAAACCGAAACCTTATTTTAAAATGTTTGTCAATTTCAGTAGTTTTCTCACAAATTTAAGTGCTATACTTTATATTGATATTTAATATATGCATATTGTTCACAAAATGTCACCTCGTTCAAACTATATAATATGTTAATATCTAAATAAAATAAAATATCTAAACTCTAAATAAATAAGACTCTTGAACAGAAAAACAAAAATTCGCCGTCTCTCTCTCTCTCTCTCTCTCTCTCCTATTCACATTGGTATTTCACTTTCTCTTGATATAGTTATGATAACCGTATTGGTCGTTTTTGCACTAAGATCACTCCCATTCTTGCAGAGTATATGTATATATGTAGATTATTAGTCCTAGGTTTAATATTAGTCCTAGGTTAATTTAAACCAGTTATAATCTCTTACTTGTAAAAAAAATTTCACTGAAGATGATGAATTTGTCGTTTAAACACGTTTAATTATTAACGTTTGTTTGCCAGAACTAGTATGTTATTATTTTTAGATAAACTAATTGCTGCTATTGTCAACATAGTTTAGCCTATGTCTAATTTATTAACTACTAAAAATGCCTTTATTTAGAATTTTGTGAAATGTATGCCCTTTCGAAAGGTCATCAGCTTATTAACGTCATTAGCTTGTCTCGACATAATAATGCGAGTTTTTTTTAAATACTTTTTTTATGTGGTGGAATGCTTATGACGCCGACCTTTCGTTAGAAAAGATACTGTTTGATTTGGTCCGAAAGGACCCACACCCGCTCAACCTCCTCACTCCCCCACGTGGAAGTCACTCTAAACCGAACAAAGGCACAAGAGTGATGCGCCGACTTCTCCTGAAGGGAGGTTACACACTCTAGTACTATAACGGACAGGGACACTCCGCATTCATCACTGGGGGAGCGTTAGCAGCATCTAGGGAATTCACTAATGGCTGCAAGCAGCAATCTAAGACTCACTGAAAAAGAAAATGGAAGAAAACAAGTTAGTGTATCGTGATGATGTCGCGGAGTGAAGTAACCTATGGCGGGTCGTCCTGGATAGCGGCAGGCCGAGACTTACCATCTTCCGGGATGTCGAGTCTCCTGCAGATCTCGGCTATGAGGATAGCCTGAGTCGCGTGCTTCCTGAAACAGTTTAGTAGCACATCGTTTAGCGAAAACATCTAGGGTATGGATGCTGGCTGATCCTAGAATGGTGGAAGTCCTCACGTACCATGGCTTATGCATGATTCTGCGAATAGCAGATGTCTGAAGAGTATAAAATTTGTTCCTGCTGGCTTTGCTGGAAAGCGCCCACCAAGCGATAGACGCGTACATCAGCACTGAATGCACTACCAACATACAAATTGTTAATTTAGCTTTTACTGGCAAGAGGCTATGCCTTGCTAACAAGGGTGAGAGGAAACGCCGAATTCGCTTTCCTTCGGTGACCTTGTTCTGGACGTGTCGCCTGAAGTTGAGTCGACTGTCCAACGTTATGCCGAGTTACTTGACAGTAGGCGTTAAAGGCATAGCCACCCCATCAAGTGCCACGGCATGAGGGACTCTGCATGTCATTCTACGTCTTTTCCTTAAACAGATGGAATGTAACGGACCCTCGCTGCCAGTCCGGCTCACCTGCGTCCGGCTCCTCCAGCGATGGCGTTTTCCCTGGTCGGGCTGTGCCTTCTGTCCTCTTGCGGACGTACGTGCGTTGTCAGGATGGGTGGTGGCGAGAAGGTTCGTTAAAGAAGCGGTAAACTCATGGACGATTTAAAACGTTCATTGAACCATTTAAGTACAACGACTACTCTGTTGTTTCCTATCCTAAAACTAACATTACGCCATGAGGCCAAAGCAAGATCAATCCCCATTTATTATTGAGTCTAAACGCGGACGCGTTCACTCCCAGACTAACTGATGCATCTAAAGATGCTTTCCTCTAGCGTCCCCCTCCCTTAGTTAACTAGGAATTGTCTTCTCAGCGATGTACCTTTAGCCAGCCTATACTATGTCCGCTGATAGTGGACCCTTTAATACTTAATATCTTTACTTATTACTTATAATTATTTACGAGTTGAGGGGTACCTGTCACAGGAATCAGCTCTATCCTTATTTATCTTAATGCGGATGCCACAATTACAGTGCGTCCATTTGATTTGCATGTTCTTTGTTGCGTAAGCCGTATTTGCGCTACCACAGTGTAGAAAAGCATCATAAGCATACAGCGAGATTGTCAAACCTGGAATAGTTGGAAAGTCGTTAGTGTATAGTACAGGACCCAGGACACTGCCTTGGAGAACATCAGCAAGTATCGGCCGCAAAATGGAGAGTTCACCGTCTAAGAATGTCTTGAAGGATCTGCCTGAGAGGTAAGAGCGGATCAAGTGTACAGCAGCCTCCGGTACAGGAGACTTGCTCAACTTGTATATAAGGCCTTCGTGCCATAGTTGTCGAACGCCTTACTGACATCTAGCAAGAAACAGAGGACTAGAATTTATTGTGGTTATCAACCAGCTGGTTGATAACTCGAACGAGTTGGAGGGCTGTTGAATGAAGCCGAACTGCTCTGGTCTCATGTAGCCCTGTAGATATGGATGCAACCTGGAAAGGAAAAGTTGCTCGACGATTTTATAGATGGTCGGCAGCAGAGATACCGTACGATAGTTCTGCGGAAAGAGATGATCCTTCCCCGGCTTCGGAAATTAGGGTGATCTTTGCTGTCTTCCACTGGGTAGGGAAGTAGCGCAACCTGAGGATAGAATTAAACAAAGTTAGTAAAACCTCTATTAACTGAGGGGGCGCAGCAAGCAATACCCTGCAGCCCGGAGACTTTCTTTGGCTTGACCGCAGAGACAGCGGCCCGCATCTCCTTGAGAGTGAATTGTGCGATGACGTCGTCAGCTTCGGAACAGACTGAACAGTTCTGTAAGTCCGGCCATACGATCAACTTCCCTCTAACAACTGCAGGACCACTAGGTGCCTATTACTATACAGTAGGTATGCGACAGTTGTTTGCTTAAAGTATATTTCAAGAGTCTAATATGTCGTGTCATGTAGTTGTATGAAATTTGATTAAGTGAAAATAGACTTAAATTAGCCCTGTAATACAGTATAGTATTTAAATCAGCACACCATGGCCTCTTTAGAAATCGCAATAGACGGTTAAATTAAATTATTTTTGATAAAATTTAACAGGGAAATTACAATTTACACCTCAAAAAACTGTATATACCATAATAGAGATGTTATCATTTTATATTCTGCATGTGTTTCACAATTTAAATTTAGGCAATTACTATAAATTCTTAACATTATTACAGCCCGATTATTTGTAATCATTCATGATAAAAATATTACGTTGATACAGAAAATGGTGTTCTAGCTAACAAAACTTGCATAGTTACGAAATTTTAGGTTAACTTTAACAAGTATCGATTAAAAAAAAACTGCCAAATGCCAATGAAGAATTTGAGGAACGTATAGTTCTAATAAATTGACTCCTAGATCTAATACATTTTTTTTGAACCTACACTGCATATGTAAAAAATGTAATGTAAGACTTGACTAGAAAATTTGCTTCCCTAACAATTAAATAAAATTAATAGTGGGAAGTTTATAGAGATACAGTTTTAATCGACAAAAATAGTTAAAAAAACGAAAGAGTTATCGTTTATAAAAACACGATTTTACACAAATTGATATTATAAAGAAAATTCTAATAACATTTTTGTATTCATTATTTCAAACATGAAATAAGCACGAACTGGTAGATAGTAAATAATACTTATTTTTATAAATGTAATCATCACTTGTATTACATTTTATCTGTTTGTTTCCCATATTCGGTGAATTACTCTATTTCTTGGTAAATAAATTTAACATTATTTATGAAGGTTATATTACAAACTTATTTTGACGTTCTTTTAAAAGTTAAACGTTACTTTTAAGCTGCTTTCGTCACGACTTTCCATCAACCAACTCTAATCCATTTTAAGCTTTCAACAAATTGCCAACAAACATAAATGTGTTGCTTAGTTATGAAGGAAAATATACTTGGTGTTATTAGAATTTGCATAAACCGGGATAAAATAAGCTCTTCCAAAGGTATTCAATTGTAGAAACAAATTTTAATTGACAAATTGGTGTTTTCAAACTGATTATTCCATCTACTTAGTGGTTTTAACTGATTTAATTTCTGTAACATTCAATAAATTATATTTTCTTTATCAGTTTTATATGTCACCTTGCTTTCTGTTGTGAACTCTTCTTAAATATTAACAAACAAGAAAGTTAATTTCTTTTTACACACTTTGCACATACTCATTAAACACACACACTGTTGTACCCCTCAGTTATACATAATTTGTATGTATTTTTGAATAAGCAATGAAAATGAGAACGGAAGGTGGCTGTGGCTCTATTGAAGTTTAACTAACATATTAAATGGGATAGAGTACTGTACATATGTCAGTAAAGCAATGCCTTTAACTTACTTGCCTTCAGGATCCGATGAACCTCCTATTCAACACTAAACATTATTATACATTTACACACTTATACTTTTTACTTTCTGCCAGTTTTTATAAGGATTATAGTTGTTAATGGGATTAAGATCATCGATGCTCCAGGTTAGGCTGAGAGGGGTGTTTAGAATAAAATTAAAAAGAGAAGTTTATAATGTCTCGTGGGTTGCGAATTTAAAGGCGAGTTTAAGATTGAATATTAGAATGGTAGACAATAAGTGTAGCTTATTATTATAGCTTGGGTTTCTATTCAAACTTTCCGCGTTATTTGGATGGGTATACTGTAGTTTGACCAAGTTGCGTGTTTGATTCCACGAGTGAAACAGAAAATATGGAATGAAATGAAATGAAATGAAAAATGCTTTATTTTGCAACAAAAAATATAGTAACACAATATTCTGTACATTTGCATTCCAAAAGCATAGCTTGATTAAGCTGTCTGCTTGGTTGGGTAGTAATTTTAAACACAAAAACACACTTTACATCAAAGAAACTTAACACATTACGAATTTGCTGATCTTAAAAATAACAAACAACTTTAGAAAACATGTATTGAAAAAACAAATCTGGACTACTAATATACACATATTTAATAAATTACAAAACGGCAAAATATCTTCAAAATGTATTCCATTAACGATAATAATTAGAAATTAAATTCTTGAATTAAAACCCATCTGTATTGCCATGCTTGTTGAGAGAATTTTCCAAGCCGCACCCAATCATGCCCATTCAAATACTTTAAAACCTCTTCCTTACTTAGCTCATGCTTTTTAAACCACCTAAATCTGAAATCTTTTAAAATTGGACATTTTCCGATAAAATGGTATGTGTCCTTGAACTGATTTAAATTACAAAGAGAGCAATTATAATTTTGTTCTTTGACCCAAGGCTTATAATTTAAGTGAAGCAAATTCCCCCTACACTTAAAAATCCATCCAATTAATTTTGAACTAAATTCATCTCTAAAATAAGTCTTATTGCCAAGGTCAAAGTCTACCTCTCTGTATAAGGCATGGTACTGACTTGCCCGAGAGGCTTGTATACATTTCTGCCTAGCATCGTCCCTTATCGCCTGCCATAAGGTCATCAGTTGTCCCCTCCATAGTCGCGAATCGTCTGATAACGGCACAGAATGCCTATCAGCCAAATACGGAATGAATATAAAGTAAACCAAGTGACATTGTCCGAGATTATTATTTTGGTGAACGAAAATTGTTGAATATATTCTGGCTTAAAGCCTTAATGTTGTTGAAGGTTGTGACTTCTCAGACAGATCAAAGCCAGGTGAACTTAGAGAACTGCACCATTTCGACCATTACCATGGTAATGCCTTTTGTATTAATGGTAACATGATCGATGTGGAATTTCTCCGTAGGTCGGGTCGGGACTATTGAAGATAAATAGCCTTATTTGCTATTTTAAGCGGTCCTGAACACATGTATTACAAATTTGGAAAAAATTGTTGACGTCTTGGGCGGGGGAAAGCCAGAATAAAATTCACTCACCATAAATTTCTTCTTAAAAAAATCGCAAGTGTTTTTATACCGTGGAATCGTGATAATAATTAATAACCAAGTTATTAATGATCGGGTTTCATAAATATTGATTTTGATACTTTTGTAATTCTTAAGAAAAATAATCCCTTTTATTAAGATAATAATTTTAAATCTGAAAAAAAGTATACATTTGCTTTGTTTTGCGTTGGTTACTCCAATAGAATAGTATTATCCATGTATACAAAATTTAAAAAAAATACTGGTCTTGTATTTATTGTAAATAAAATAACAGAAACACAGATTTAATTTAAAACTTATATATTTTTATGCGACAGAAAAAAACACTGTCGATAAAACCTACGAAGAACGTTGAGAAATATATGAAAGCCATAAATAACTCTGAAAGGCTTTGCTGCAGATATTCAAATTGTCAGCGAGACACGGCTCGGAATAATACGCTTTGGCTGATTTACATATTAAGGCGATTAATATGAGAAGGACTGGTGGAAATTACTTTTTGATGATGAGATTATGGTAAAAAATGGGTGTATAAGTTCGTTTGGGAATTGCAAATCCAATTTTGATTTAGCTAAAACAATATGTCGCCTGATTGTGTGAGCCTGAAACAGGATTGCTCTACAAGTATTGATAGTGGCTGGCGTCTCTTGCGGCCTCGAGGCAAATATACATAAAACTTACAACCCCTAATATCAGAGTTATGTTTGGGGTTTTTATTCTAAAATTTATAATAAAGCAATAAGTGTTCATAATTAACTTGATACAAAATGTTATATACATAAATTCAATGTATTAGCAACATCAATATTATTAGCATTTCAAAAATACGTTTTATTACGTGAACAATTACTTTAGAGGGACTAGTCTGAAATTATTCCTATTTCTGAAGGCAATAAATGGTCAATTTCTTATTCGTATATTACTTACACAATATTTTAATAAAAGCGCTTCGTTAATTATTATGCAATTAGTTTTGCGGAGTTTATTTGGAATCTTTAACAATAGACGTTCTATTCATAATTAATTTGAATGATGAAAGTTTTAGTTACGAAAATACAGTATAACTTATGTTTTACTCGGGTAGGAATTTAATAACCACGAGACCATTCTAAGAGCAAGTGACCGTGAAAATTGTAATTTAATGTTCTCTGAAAAATAATCCAGGTAATAAACAAGCTCAAGTGAAAGATAATCTTATATAATTCCACTATACGAGATACAAATTTTATGAAACTTTCCTCCCGTTATAAGTACAGTACATGGAACATTAAAGAGAAGCTAACAGCCTAAGGTATCTAATTAAGTAGTAAGTAATAATTATGTTTAAGTTTTAATTTTCCTTCCTGATCCAATTCGGAACTCATTTTACTACTTAATTTTTTAAAAAAATATCAGGTGGTAAGTTTTAGTGAGTTTATAAAAAACAATGCAGTAATGTTTAACTACTTCAAGGAAGTGTTATAAAATAACCTATAAACCAAATCCAAATGTACTTGCAATGCAAGTGGAGGATTGGAATCAATTTTGATATAAGAACATGAATCCAGTAAGTTTCAAGTACGACATTTGTACTGAGATGTAACTTCCATGGTCAAGGTTTTTAAAAGAATCAGCTGTTGACTATTTTGGATTTAGTTTTAAGAGATTTATTTAAGATGGCGAGTAGATAGCAGTAACACACCAGCATTACGTGTCATTCAACCTTTAATTTTGCGATAAATCTTATATTTATAACACTAATTGTATGGATACTATCTTAAACCCAACTATAGTTTGTTTGTTTAAACTAAGAAAAACTTTTTTTAACTATTTTTTAACTAAATTGTTAGTTTATTTTAATGGTTGTGGTAGGTAAAGCGTTGGAAAATATCTAAAACAATTCTAAACATTTTAATTGGACTGGACAAAGAGTTAAATTGTTCAAAATCAGCATACATAACATGTCGTGGGGGTGGGTTTGCAACTAAGAAAATACAATTTTCCTTTCTTTACTTTTGGACAATTTGTTAAAACTAAATACGTTTGTAATGTTTTAGTTTTAGTTGCCGATAAAAATGGTTTGTATTTAAATGTATTATAGCTTTATTTATGTCCCTGTAGATTATGTTAACCCAACAACGATTGTTAAATGTCATTGATGTAAGTGTGCTACTATAGATATTTTGAAAAACATCTATAATAAATATTGTTTTGGTGAAAGCAGTTTTAAGAATAAAAAACACTTAGTCTACGTTAAACAATAGGAAATCAAATGATTTACATCTGATTTTCGCCACCGTACTCATTGATTGGCGTGCGAAGCACTCATCAGTTCCTCGAGTGTAATAGATATAATTTAATATTTAACAATATACCCATTATAAATTCAATTTTTAAAGATCAATATTGCATTTTTAAATTAATTGTTGTTAGATTTTCATTTTCAATGTTTGGTGTAAAATTAAATAACCCCTTCTTTTGCCTGCTACATACTTTTTTGTTTTGGCCCCCAACAATTCGATATAAAAAACAAATCCATATAAGATTCAGTAATTTTGAAAAAGTTATTGTTTTTAGTAGTGAGTTATTTAAAGTTGGTTTGATAATAAACTGTTGTTAAATTGGCATATTCAGGTAAATAAAATCATCAATCAAGATTAACTTAAAATATTTGAATAGGTAATATACACTGTTTAAAATTAGCTGAGCCTAAAAGAAGAATAAAACTACTACATATATGTTTATAATAGATAAATCAATGGTATAAACATAATTTTCCTTGAAGGATACATCAATTTAGTCTGAACGCCTTGGAAACGATGTTTAGGTAATATTCTCTGTAATGAGAAAACTCTTATCTTAAAGTGTATTAGAATACTGTAGAGCATCTCCTGAATGACGTCATTACAGAACGGAAGCTATAACAATTGCTTGAACGCATTTACTGTTTAAATTTTGATATTATTCTTGACTTTATCACTTTTTTCATCCTTCCTTTGTCTGTTAGGGTGGTAGACCTGACGACAGGTCAAGTGGAAAACTAAAGTGGAAAGTAAACTGAAATTAAGGGAGATACTGCCTATGGGTATAATTATTTTAATAATCATAATATTGCAGCTGTTTTTCAATGTTTTGTAATAGGAGAGACCTATGCGTGTTTATCTAATCAAATCCTAGCTAATTTCTTTAGTACACAATGTGGATTAAATTAATTCACACCCAACATATATTTCCTTACTTAATATAGAACTCATAAAACATTATCGTTACCTTATCACCTGCTAAAGAACAATATCTACCCAAATAACTTCCATAACAAAGCAATAAGTCAAGTAACCCTGGGATCCACCCCGGTGTCAATTGCAAGGGTGGTTTTTATTAAAAACTTAAATCTTCTCATTTGTATACAGATGACGGTGAAGGGATAAGATGGGGTGTTTTTAAGTAGCTATTCTTTACTGTGGTTTGTAAGTTTTCACTAAAAACTAGTTAATGCTTAGCTAAGAAGAAATAATAAATTGTATGTTGCCCATGGCAAGTTATGTTTCTCGAATACCCAGAGCGGGGGTTGGGGGGAAGGGTCAGAGGGGTTGAAATTTTCAAAAATACGTATTTTTAAACACATAGGAATGAAATATACTCAAATTATAATTCATATTCATAAGTAAATAACCAAGAGTTTCAAAATAGTGTCTGGTTCAATTCAACGTAAATTTGTCAAATTTATTACCATTTTTTAAAAAGTGAATGCATTATATACACACAACCCACTTCAAAATTTAATTGAGAACTAAAAGGCTACATTTTACTAACTTTGGGAAAACTTGGTAGGCTACCTATTATTAGGGATAGGGACATATCAATATTTCATTATTTCGCATGGAAGGACTAACAATACGTAACCGAGAATGCTACTGCGCATGCACGAGCAGTGGAGACGAGCTGCACTACTAGCGCTAGTGTAATTTTCTTGTCAATGTCACTATCCATGAAAGCGAAGCCGACGCCATTTTGTTTGTGATTTATTCATATCAGTTGAGCCAGCTGGGCGTTAGTTGATTTGGTGGCTTTGTTTAACTGTTCAATTTGTTTAGTTTGAGTTGGTGCTTTAGTAGTTTAGTTTAGATCTTCTGTAGCTACTAGCTACACAAAAGTTCTCTTTCTTTGACGACAACGACAACCAGTGGCGGATCCAGGGATTGGCCCATCTGGCCCGGGCTCCCCTTTGTAGTTGATAATTAGTATTTTTTATTGTAAAAAAGTTAAAAACCAAAGTTTGTGTGTTACATAAAAAAGCTAATTAGTAAATCCAATAAATCTGCCGTAAGTTATCCTTTTTAAAAACCTCTTCGTCATAACTTAATCTATTAGCTAGTAAAGTAAAATGTAAGTATCTTTTCGTCAGTTTCCCGAAATCCCATCTGAAGAGTTGGCAACACTGCCTCCGACTTCGTCCAGTCGTCCAGTGAGACTTGAGACTGTACAGCTTAATAGCCTACTGTGAAGTCTGTTGTTTAAAGTGTATTATATGCTGTCAATCCCATTTCCAATTTATCGGCACGTGATTTCATCAACATGCAATGATAAGAACATTTCAGTTTCAATATTTTTTTGGCCGGAGTTTTGATTAGTAGAAAGAAGCTACCGCCATTATTTTACTTAACCTAAGTAGGCCTATAATGAGGTCGAAAATTTAAGATTTTATTTTCTTTTAGCTTACAAGAATTTCAGTATACAACATACTGTTTTATTTAACTCTTTATTCGGCCTTAACAATTAAAAGAAGTCAGAAGAGCTGTATAATATGCATAATTTTGTAAAAATATGTAGGCTTAATTAAGTTATTCCGTATGATTACATCAAGAACCCAAACCGTAGTTTGGGTATGATTACGGTAGTACTCAAAGAACCCAAGAGGTGGAAATCTGCTGGGTTGAGCTTGAGCGCTGCCATCTGTTGACAACAATGCGAAATACCAGAAAGACTGCCTGAACGGAAGACATTTTAGACGTATGCGCCATATCATATTTATAGTACAGGGTGTTTGTGCTTTAAATAGTTCGTTTCATTACGTACTAAATACAAACTATTGATGAAAAATAAACCAAAAGCTTTGTTCAGTCAAGTGAAATGAAATCATAATTATGATTAATAAATTTACAATTCTTGCCAAAACTAAATAATTTACAGAGTAGTTGCAAGCTTAAATAATGTTAACTAAATATGATTTTTTTAAATTTTTTTATTTAAACGTACAGTACCAGGGGACCGAGCTCTGCTCGGTTAAATTTGTTGTTGTTGTTTATGTTCATTTATAGCCAATATATAAAGTCCAGACATTAAACATTTTATTTAGTGAAAAATGCATATAAAATGTATAACATTATATTGTAATTGTTTTGTGCATGTTATATTATTCCTTCCTTGAAAGCTGTGTGATGCAAACAAAAGGTAACAGTTCATTGTTAGCATCACACAGTTTAAAAAAATTTAAACAGTGAGAAAAAAACTTTTAATTTACCATCTCTTCAGTATGTATGTCATGTGTGTGATTGTGAGTTGATAATATTGTGTAATATAATATAATAAAACATGCTCACAAAAAAACTGTAATCTAAATTAGTACAAACTTTTATTACTTTCAAATACATACATCATAAATAAAAAAATACGTACTTCTATATTGTAATAAAATGCATACAAATAAATACATTGTTGCATTGCGCTGATTCACTTATCCTAGAACATACAAATTCTGCTTCAGGGAGAGTCCTTTGGTGGTTAGAAAGATACATGACCATTCTTATAGTGTTCTTCACTGTTTATTTATTTGTCAATGTATGTGTGTGAGAAGAGTGTTCTTCATTGTATGTGTAAAGATGTTGAGTTAGCAAGTTGATTTTGAAGATCGTTTAAAAGGATCTAGTATGATACAAGAACATGACGTTTTAGTGTTCTTCACTGTTTGGGTATATATGTGCGTGAGTAGAATGTTCTTCATTGTATGGGAGAAGATGTTAAGTTACCAAGTTGATTTTGATGATCGCTTAAAATGATCTAGTATGATACAAAAACATGATGTTTTAGTGTTCTTCACTGTTTAGGTATATATATGTGTGTGTGTGTGTGTGTGTGAGTAGAGTGTTCTTTATTGTATGTGAGAAGATGTTAAGTTACCAAGTTGATTTTGACGACCTTTTAAAAGTTCTAGTATGATACAAAAACATGACATTTAGTGTCCTTCAATGTTCTTGTATGTACATGTGTGAGTAAAATGTTCTTAATTGTATGTGAGAAGATGTTAAGTTACCAAGTTGATTTTGATGACCGTTCACTTGACGTTATAGTGTTCTTCAATGTTTGGGTATATATGTGTGTGAGTAGAATGTTCTTCATTGTATGTGAGGAGATGTAAAGTACAAAATTGATTTTGATGACCGTTTAAAACTTCTAGTATGATACAAAAACATGACGTTTTAGTGTTCTTCACTGTTCTTGTATGTACACTATTGTGTGAGTAGAATGTTCTTCATTGTATGGAAGAAGATGTAAAGTACCAAGTTGATTTTGATGACAGTTTAAAACTTCTAGTATGATACAAAAATATGACGTTTTAATGTTCTTCACTGTTTGGGTGTGAGTAGAATGTCCTTAATTGTATGTGAGAAGATGGTAAGTTATCAAGTTGATTTTGATGATCACTTAAAACGTTCAATATGATAAATAAATATGATGTTTTAGTGTTTTTCAATGCTTGGGTATGGGTGACTTTCCTATGAGATGGGAAGTGTTTAAGTTCAATTTATTTAGGGAAGAAATTTGATGGTAGATGAGCCAGGTTTTTAATTGATGTGTTTGGGATATTGTCAGGGCTTGGAACTTTTTTATTATTGAGGCGTCTGATGGAGATGTGGAAATAAATAAACACATAAAAAGTCCGGTAAAAATCATAACAATCTGAAAAGTACTTATGAAAAAAATCAATAATGTTAAATTGTTCTTCGTTCTCAGTATTATTTAGTACTTCTTTCCATACTACATTTCTAGTATGATGGTTATTCTCTTGAGGTAAAAGAACTTTTAAGTAACTTCTTCTTTTAACTCTAGAAAAAGCTACATGCAACATACCATGCATAAAAACAGAACTTAATAAATAAATTCCAACTATTTTGAATGTTTGACCCTGTGCTTTATGAATAGTTATAGCAAAAGCTGGTTTAATGGGAAACTGATGCCTCTGCAATTTACATCCAATTTGACTTTTGCTAGAATCTAAAGTGATCCTAGGTATATGAACATCTCGTCCTGAATTTTCACCGGTAATAATCTTGGCTTTAATAATATTATTGCTCAGTTCATTTACTATTAATCTCGTTCCATTACACAGTCCTTCAGAAACATCCAAGTTTCGTAAAAGCATTATAATTGTATTTTTTTTCAACTTCAATTCATGTGGTGGAAGATCAGAAATCTGAATAGAATTAAGAAATTCAGGTGTGAATTGGAGGGCTCCTTCTGGTTGATCTTTAACACTGTCATAACTTTTATATATTTTGAATTCTCCAGGTAGACGCTGTATAATTTCATCATTAATTTGATTCACTTCCTTATTTAGAGGTGCTAATTAAGGCTCTGTACTTCATATCTTCGTATCTGTTGCTTGCTAAACAGTCACCAAATATTTCATCAATAATGTTTCCATTGGAAATAATATCAATTGGTAATTCAACTTCATCCATCGTATTTGCAGGTAACTCTCCATTACCAATTTTCAATAAATATTCAGCAAAATCTCTTTGATCACAATCCACACGCATATTTTCTGTTAGTGAAAAGAAATAAAAATATTGCCAAAGATTACTTTTTTTAAGTGAAAGGTCCACCAATTGGCTACGGTTAGCACGTGGTTGAACAGGCAAACATTGCCGGAAGTCTCCTCCCAACACCACGACCTTTCCACCAAATGGTAAATTAGAATTTCCTATAGAACGGAGTAAATGATCCATGTTGTTTAAATCATATTTGGGTAACATAGGTGCCTCATCCATTTAAAAAACATCAATTTTAGCAAGTGCTTTAGCTTTAGCTGATCCAGGTTTAATATTAGGTTTTGATTCAGGAGTTAATGGAATCTTGAGTCCAAAGGTTTTATGAGAGGTTTGTCCATTAGGAAGGAGAATTGAAGCTATTCCAGTGAAAGCCATACATTTGAAATTTTTGTTTTGACCAGAGAGAATATAATATAGAGTTTTATAGACAAATGTTTTTTTAGTTCCACCTGGACCATCAATAAAATAACATTTTGATACATATTGTTCATTGTTACACGAATTTAGTATTTTATTCACAATTTCTAACTGCCTACCTTTAAGAAGTTCATACATTTGAACTCCAAGTGCAGCATTCTCATTTACACTTAATATCTCTTGATTTTGTTCATTTTCATAATCTTCCATATCATCCATGTTGAATCGCTGAACCCAATAACAAAAGTTTCGACCTTCAGTTGCTTCGTTGTTTAACTTATGCGCTATTACTCGATACGCTCTTTTTATTGCCTCATCCACAGAACCAGCATTTCTTCTTGCTTCTCGTATGAAATCTTCAGCTAAATTTTCTCTGAATGTTTCCCACAAAGCCTTAGGATTCTCTGGAGATCCAAAAATAAGAATTTGAGTAAAAAGGGTTCTCATTGCCCTGGGCATTTTGGAAATAGAAGATTCTTGTAGATTCTCAATCCATTGTCTATCGTCGTAAGTAAGCCCTCGAGCAAGGCATGCTTGTTTATAAGTTGCATGTTTTACTCCATTCACAGTTAGTAAATCATCAAAACCAATAGCATCTTTATAACGAGATATAAAAGCAAACGTAGATGATAAAGTTCTGGTTGTGATACGAAATTGACACTGTGTATCCTACCAATAATACGAATATTTTTAATTGTGGGTACCCACATACTTGTCTTTCCAATCCATCTAAAATATTCAGGCATCTGCCAATAGTAGAGGTAATTGACTTCTTGTTGATTTTCATTATGCTGATGTCTTAGATTTCGATTGTGGTGAAAATAGGTTTCTAAAGTTGAATATTTCAGTCCAATGTCAGCTAAATCCTCTTGAGTTTGTTACAAATTTGCAATTCTGTACTTACCAGGAAGATGGATATCTAATCGTTGAACTGTATGACTTTTTTTTCTGAATTTCATTGCCAAAAAGTCGCCAACATGCTTCAGGTGAAGTAATACAGCGTCCTTGAATAAAGGTGTCTGCCTCATTATAATTGAGTCTTCTTTGGTCTTCGATAACTTTAATAAATGCACAGACATGTCCTTTGTAAATGTATTTGTATAGATATTTAACTGCTCTGATACTTCCAACATACTCTACGTTTATATGGCAGTTATATCTTTTAAGAAGGTAAGTATTATAAGTGGAGATATGGCGATTGTCTCTTGTTATTGAGATTGTCTTGTATAGTTAACCATTATTTTTTTAGGACGCCTACCTAAACGTGACCGAGTCTCATTTTGTGAATCACCAACAGGGGTCATTTCAAGAGAATCCTGTAAAACATTGATTTTGGGAAATGACAACTCAACAGAAGTAGAAATAATTGGAACATTGAGTATTTTCAAAAAATTATAAAAAATAGTAATTGTATCCCAATTTAAAAGTGTTCCATATATTTTTTATAGAAAAAGATCCAATGAATTCATACATGCAACTAAAAAATTTATTAATATAATATTACAAAGTTATTAGGTCAGGAAGAATAAAATGTTTCAGTAATGGAAACCAAAATCAAAATTTAGGCCTACATAACTTGCAGCAGTATTTTTGAATTTTTTTAAAAATTATACAAAAGTTTTGTAACTTAGTTTTAAATAGAAGGGTATAAAAATATTTAGGGCCTATCAACTTCAAAAACTTTTTCAGAAAACATCAGTTTTTATGTTCCTACTATAAAACGGCTAACAAAAACATAGGTTTACATACTTTGAAAGGAGAATTAAGAATTAGGAATATTTATTTTAATCGAAAAGTATATTATTTGAAAATATCAAATTTTAGAGAAGAAATCTTATAATTGAACTGTATAATTTAAAATTAAAAATACATTTATTCTTATAAGAATATTTCACTTTGTTTCACTATATTATAGCAACGCGTAAAGAAATTTAAAAAAAATTATTAATATAATATTATAAAAGTTATTAGGTCAGGAAGAAAAACATGTTTCAGTAATGGAAACCAAAATCCAAATTTAGGGCTACATAACTTGCAGCAGTATTTTTTGAATTTTTTTTCAAATTATACAAAAGTTTTGTAACTTAGTTCTAAATAGAAGGGTATAAAAATATTTATCAACTTCAAAAACTTTTTCAGAAAACATCAGTTTTATGTTTCTACTATAAGACGGCTAACAAAAACATAGGCCTACATACTTTGAGAGGAGAATTAAGAATTAGGAATATATTAAAATTTACTTTAATTGAAAACTATATTATTTGAAAATATATAATTTTAGAGAAGAAATCATATAGTTGAACTGTATAATTTAAAATTAAAAATACATTTATTCTTATAAGAATATTTCACTTTGTTTCACTATATTAGAGCAACGCGTAAAGAAATAACAGAATATATTGACGCATGCGCAATAGGTAGTAATTTAAACGTAGTGTCATAATAATAAACCTACGCTAAGTTCAAAAGTTTTAACAGTCAAATCAGACTTGGGCGCAATAAATTGTCTGTATTGAACGGAAGAAATTGAATAGCCTCCAAACACTAAAACAGGTTTACCTTATATCAATCGAAAATACAGATTCTGCTCATTATTTTTATATATAGGGATTAACACAATTGTAATGCCCCACTGCCGATATTTAAGATTTTAAAACGCCTTGAAACTCTGTTTAAAACAATTAATTGTGCCTTCTGCCCGCTTATGTTTCAGAAATCATCCAAAACTATATTACAAAATTGACTATTTCAATAGGTCTATCAATTTCAGTCAAGTTGTACTTTCTTCTAAGAACTAAAATTGTGAATCAGGGGTAAATATATTAACAATAATTGCAGGATTAATCATAACCTCAAAGAGCTTTGATGCTTTAGAAATCGGATTATATTACAAAATTGTATATACCTATTTCAATATCAATTTCGGCAAAGTTTTATTTTCTTCTAACAACTTAAATTGTACATTAGGCGTAAATATATTAAAAAATAATAGCAAGATTAATCATTACCTCAAGGAATACACAATTTACTATCGTTTTGGGGCAAGTTGTACTTTCTTCTGACAAATTGTGATTCAGTAGGAAATATATCCTGTAGGGGAAATATTAAACGAAAATTAATTAAATGATTTTAAATTTATATGATTTCAAATGAAATTTTGTGAAATTAAACCTAAATATAGTAACAATTATTGGAGGATAAATTTCAATAATTGTAACTAATAGTAATTTCATTTTTCTAAATTTTAATTGTATTCCATGAACTAAATAAGCACAAAAGAAACTTTCAAACTGTAGCCTATTTTTACATTAATATTATTATATTACTAACGTGGAGTATTAAACAGTTTATATAACAGACTATAATTAATTATTTGTTTAAAACAGGAAATTATTTATTACAACGGTAGTGAGGAACTAACAGTTAGTGAAATGGGGCTATTATAGGCCTATTTGGTATTAATTATTTTAAGAACATAATATGTTAAAATTCCTTTGTTAAGTGAAAACTTATTTTACTGCTTTCTTAGTTACAGATCTAGTTAACTTTATTTATTTCTTCTTCTCCTATAGGCTTCACTGCAATGATGACTGAAATTAAAAGGCAAAAAGAGACTGTTAGGGATGGATGGTATTATACAAGCCCAGGGTTCACAAATTAAGGTACAGCATCGATGGTGGTTCAGTGGTATTATTTAATTACTTTAATCTCTAAATTTCTATTTACAATTTTACCTACATGTATATATATATATACATATCATCACACTAAAACAAAGTCTAATCATTATTTATTACTATAATTTAAACATACAAAGATCAAACTCTACAATCTTATTAATCCTAATCATATCCAATTAAGTCCCAAGACAGAGCACTCTAAGTAACGGAATTTCTTAAACACAATGATATATAAATTAGTTGGCTGTACTTCCAAATTACACCTTTATGTAACCGTATAGAATGATTACACATATACTATTTGCTCACCTTGTCACCGTGTCCCTTCAAGGCAAGGGTCTCCCAAGAGCAGCATATCAAGGGGCAGAGACTCCGCTGCCCCGTGGTGTCTCTAAAAGACTAACCCCCTTTTTAGGTCAGTCAAGAGTATATATAACCATCTAGGTTACTGAACATAGAATTTTGCTTGTCTCAGCTATTGCTACACTTTTATATACATTTCGCAATAGCTTCTATTTTAGGTTCTCTTCTTGGGACTTATAAGCTTTACATTGCTTCCCAATAGTAATAATAATAATAATAATAAATCCAATTCTAATATTAAGCCTTTGCTTATGCAATTATTCCTAACAACACTTCCGCTTTGAAAAATGTCGTCCCCGACATTGTCTTTACACTTGGGGGAAGTAATATCTAATACATATATTTTTATCCTAAATAAATAATTTAACACATTTACAATTATGTCCTGATATCAACAATATACCAATTTAACAATGTAACAGTTTATGAATATAATAATTTAATCTTGATGTGCCATATCCTACTGACGTTATCCATTACATTTGACAATTTTCAGGGAAGGGTGACCGCCGCATCCTTTTAACATCGACCCCGATGTCCTCTGTCGTTGTAGGAAACATCCCTCGATTTCGTGTGGCAGTCCCTTAGTTGTGCGTTCCCCTGTTGGTGACTACCGTTGCTGCCAGTAGGACGTATCTTAGACCAGCCGCCATTGTATATCTAATATTCTGGAACATGCTCTGTTCAAATATTATTGCAGTGTATTAAACATATTCGTCTGTCTTGCCGTTTGTTTCAAGCTGCCTTCGGCTGGAACTGAGCAAATGTCATGTATAAACATTGATTATGTTACATTTTGGTAGCTGTATTATTAATTAGTATTAGTATCGTAATACGTAACCGATATTGAGGTTGCTCTGCCTTGTGTACCAGTAATAAATATTTATTTTTCACAAAATTATGAGACTAAAATCTGAAATAAATCACACCATTTTTAAAACATATTTTATACCTAAATCATAACCCTTATTATATGTTATTAACTATCACTTAGTTTCGTAACTATACCGCTATCCTGGCCGCTATGAAATGTGTGTTAAGAATGACGTCGGTGTCGCTAAGAGATGCTGAGTCTGTCTGTTTACGAATCGTGTGTAGTGTAGTAAACCTTCATTCAAGTTGTGTAACCTTGATGCTCGGAGTTGTGTCTTGTCAGCATTCTGTAGTGATTGGTTTCCCGTGTTAAGTATCATGTGATTTGTCCACTTTGTCCGTGTAATTTGCCCTAAATTTGTTGTTGGTGAAATTCTACTCAAGGTCGATTTTGGCTTTACCGGTGTACTTGCCGCCATTGCTTGTGTGTGTAAGCCTTGCCGCTAAATTATTTTCTTCGTTGATTTAAAGTGGCATCTCCGTCCGTCCTGAGTATGGGCATTTAGTTGTGGTTTGACGTGTATAGTGTCATGTGGTTTTAATGTTATTTTCCCTTGTGAGACGATGTTCTGTGTTGTGGTGTGAATCGGATTTGCCGTTTTCCGCTTTTCCAGACATGACCCGTGTAGTCGTAAGGATTGCCCTCGAATTTGAACCGTATTTGTTTTATAGTTTATGATGGCATTGTTTGTCATCAAGAAATCATTCCCTAATATTATATCTCATGCTAAGTTTTTTACTAAATATACCGTTTGTATGTATTGCACACCCTGTATTTGTAATAATGCTGTGGCCATTCCCATAACCGTCATTGGAGTTTCTTTTGCCGATGTTAAAATTATATTGTCAGACGGTAGTGGTGTAGTAAATCTTCATAATTTTTCATTAACGCATGAGACGTTACATCCAGTGTCTAACAACATTTGTGTGGAAATGTTCCCGAGATGGCCTTTCACATGTATTGCTAGACCTTTCCGGGTTTCCGCTAAGTATGTATTTAGAAGTACCTGGTTATTCCCGTGATTATCACTTCCTGCCGTAGATATTGTCTTATTCGGACTTTTTGTCTTACTTTTCAATGAATTCCTCTCAAGACCACTGTCACAGATGTCACGTTTCGAGTGTATTACGTTTTCACGAGTGTCATCGTTTTCTTGATTAAACCGTCTTCTAATAAAATCTATATGTTTTTGTTGCTCGTAATGTTGTATGGCTCTCCATTGCATTCCTGGTGTATCATTAGCTCTTGTGTTCATAT
>JAGFPH010006381.1:18190-32737 GCA_018207615.1 Philaenus spumarius | reverse complement strand
AGTCCAGTAAAATGGTAGTTTGAAGTGGAACAATCTGGTGTAATTGTTTTATGTTTTGTTTTATGTAATTGTTTATGCTAAACACGAATCTGAGGTTGTAAAACAAATTGGTATTGTCGATCTGCAAATATGAAAAATCATAAAAAAACCACTGAGAATCGGTTCTCCTTGATTTAAATGGGTTATCATGTAACGGTTTTCTAAAATCATAAACATTCAAAGAATCTCTCTATATAAATATTCTACTTCACTCTGTTCTTGGCAAGCTTTTAAATGTTTGTTATTGTGTGCTTTGTGTATTTTGCCTAAAACTTGCATTGCCTAGTTACTTATTGCATAACACTAATTGTATACTACATTAACAATTACCTTTTTTGATACGCCATATCCTTTCTGGCAGATAATTAGACAGATAATACAGAGCGTGACAAGTTGTTCTCCATAATAGAGCATGTCATATGGACAATATTCTAATTTGTTTTGTAAGTATATAGAGATGTACTGCGTAAGGAAATAGGCATACAATATCATAACTGTGAATGCAGGTAATATCAGTTGAACCACCGGTATTGAGATCGCAGCACCTGCCCCACAGACCACTTTGGATAGTTTCAGCCAGAGGAGACGGTAAGCCTGCAGCTCCGATGGCAAGACGATTTTGGAGCATTTCTGTTGAAAGTGAATTAATTATCAGCTTGTATATTTAAACAATTTTAATATTTTACAAACTTGTACAGATATTGAGATTTTCTACAATCAAGCAACAAATACCAAACAAGTCTTGAACCTGTAAAAGTTATTTCAAACAGGACAAGGGTTATTACCTAACCGTTGCCAGTACATTACGATCCTTTTTTTAAATATTTTTTATTCAGTATATGATCCTTCTCCCCCAAAAACTGTCTTTCTTCTTTATGTTGCCTATACTGATTCTAAAAAATTTATATTTTTGTAATAAGTTTTAATGGAAATTATGTATTCTTATAAAATAATAATTTAAAACACTATATACTGGTGCTAATAATGTATACAAGAAACTAAGTATATAATTACAGTAAATAAATAAAAAAAATAACGTATTTTCTAGATCGTTACACAGCTGTTAGTTATAAAAAACCTATGTATTCACAATTGGCTACTGAATTTTGGTATTTGAGGCACTAAGTATTATTAGAGAATTTCAATAGGAAATATAGCTATTGCAGTGACTAAGTGCAGTATTCCAAATTTAAAAATAATAATAGGAATGTATTTTTCGTCAACACAATAACACGCACAACACATACACAAAACCACACACAGTACTATGGACGATATTTTAAAATTACACTCGACGTTTCACGAAGAATATAAATACTTCACGTCATGGGGTGAATAAACACAAACTAAGTCCTACGCCTAAGCCTCTCACAGCGCCTAACACTGGTTATCTGAGGGCTTGTTTGATGGTCATTGCGGGGAACAACCCCCCCCCCCACGTTTACGTTATCAATTTCATTAATGGGCCTGTCCAAAAGTCTATTTACTTCGTTTTGAATTAAGGGTAAATACACCGCACTAATAGTTGAACTAGGCTAAGAAATACATTTTTTTATTACAGACATAATAAATTTCCTACACTAAGGGCAACATTTTAGATGAATTCAGTCCTAATTTGGTACACTCATTGGTTTTCTAAGTTGTGGTATAGGTTGGTTCTAGGACGAGTTCGTTATCAAACTAGTCAAACATCTGGAATCACGTTTTTTGTTCTTAAGTAAACATTGTTTGATTATTTTCGTACTAGAATTACACGTTTTTTTGTGGCATATCTAAATAAAATAAATAAAGATTATTTTTTTCATTTTGCTTTTTTAAACGATTTTGTAGACAATCTGTTACTCAAAATTTATCATAAATGTAAAATATTCCGTGAAAATTCAAGTCGGGATTTTACCGCAAAAGAAGTTTGTGATCCGAGGCCGACAGCATTAATGGAACTTGTGAAACAAAGCAGTTTATAATAAGTAGCATCGAGGTTGAAATGCAATCTCGCAAAGCGCAGTCCATAATCCGATGCCGCAAAAACGACTGGCAAACTCATAAAGTGCAGGCCATTATACTTGAGGTCACATAGTCGAGGTGCTAACTCGCAAGGCGCACTCCATAATCTAATTCTGCAAGGTCTAGGTGCAAATTAACAAAGCTCGGTTCATAATCCGATTCAGCAAGATCGAATTTAAACTAGCAAAGCACAGTCCATTATGCCCGAGGCCACATAGTCGAGGTGCAAACTTGAAAAACACAGTCCATTATGCCCGAGGCCACATAGTCGAGTTGCAAACTTGCAAAGCACAGTCCATTATGACCGAGGCCACTTAGTAGAGGTGCAAACTCGCAAAGCACAGTTTATTATGCCCGAGGCCACATAGTCGAGGTGCAAACTTGCAAAGCACAGTTCATTATGACTTAGTCGAGGTGCAAACTCGCAAAGCACAGTATATTATGCCCGAGGTCACATAGTCGAGGTGCAAATTCGCAAAGCACAGTTTATTATGCATGAGGCCACTTAGTCGAGGTGCAAACTCGCAAAGCACAGTTTAGTATGCCCGAGGCCACATAGTCGAGGTGCAAACTTTCAAACGCAGTCCATTATGCCCGAGGCCACATAGTCGAGGTGCAAACTTGCAAAGCACAGTCCATTATGACGGAGGCCACTTAGTAGAGGTGCAAACTCGCAAAGCACAGTTCATTATGCCCGAGGCCACTTAGTCGAGGTGCAAACCCGCAAAGCACAGTATATTATGCCCGAGGCCACATAGTCGAGGTGCAAATTCGCAAAGCACAGTTTATTATGCCCGAGGCCACTTAGTCGAGGTGCAAACTCGCAAAGCACAGTTTATTATGCCCGAGGCCACATATTCGAGGTGCAAACTCGCACAGCACAGTCCATTATGCAGGTGCAATCTCGAAAATCACACTCCATTATGCCCAAAGCCACTTAGTCGAGGTGCAAACTTGCCAAGCACAGTCAATTATGCCCGAGGCCACATAGTCGAGGTGCAAACTTGCAATGCACAGTCCATTATGCCCGATTCCACATAGTCGATGTGCAAACTCGCAAAGCACAGTTTATTATGCCCGAGGCCACATAGTCGAGGTGCAAATTCGCAAAGCACAGTCCATGATTCGATTCAACAATGTCAAGCAAAGCAGTATGTGAGCCTTGGTTTGAGGTTGAGGTGCAAACTAATTATACTATTATATTTCGTACACGAAGGCAGCTATTCAGCACCGTCAAAAGTAGACCCATGTCCAAAATAAATATTGGGTTAAATCACTAAAACATAAAATCTGATTTTTAAAATTTGATCAACTCACGTCAGTGGTTCAGCTTTTTGATAAAATGATTAGCTTCGGACTACGTATACATGAATAATAATTAATTAGAATTCAAAAGTAAATAAGAAGGCTATAATTAATCGTTAAGAACATATTATGATCTTTATCTCCTAATTATATAAATATACAATAATACTAATTAAATGATTAAATTATATAGGTATCATTTGGTAGAAAGCTATAAATAGAATGTTACTACTGACAGTGGAAAGTACTAGTACCCAGGAATTGTATTTGGTTATAATTTTATTTTCCATTTTTCTTTCTTCTCTCATTGGTTGTGCCATTAAAGTCTAGATTGTATGATTTGATCGTTATTTTCTATCTACGATTTAGAATATAAAAATTGAAACAATATACCTGCTTCAGCTGTTGTAAGAAGTCGTCCGCTACAATTTCACCAGTTCTGGCGTTGAAGTAAAACATTTGCATTAACATCATTAAAAATTGATCAATATAGCAAAATAGAATTTTCTTCCAAATCATTAAATTTGTGTTGTTAAAGTTGAAATAAACTACCAGTGAACGCACAAACAAGTTTAACATGGAGAATATTATGCAGCCGTTGATTTTGTTCAGTTTGAACGGCTTCAATGTCAAACTCTCGTATTGATCCTGGAATGGAAAGGAATAATTATTATATGTAAAAAATTTAAAAAACACGTACTATTAAAAAAAAATGGATCGGATAATAAAACAGTAAGTCTTAACTAAAGTTAATAAGGAATTGTCAAATTTGGCCTGGATAGTTCATGTAGACATAGTTCTGCTGCCCAAAATACTTGGACATATTTTCGATTAATTACTGTTGGACAAAAGTATTTTACCTTGTTTTTCACATTAACTTTATTGTAGAATCTTGCTTTTTTCTAAGTTGTTTTTCTTTCATTTCATCTAATTATGTTGTTCAAATGTGTCATCTTATTATTATACGGTATTGGGAAAAATCTACATCTTACTGATGCATGGATTAAGATAATTAGGATAGAGTTGGGTTTTCCTTTAGAATGAGGATTGACTTTAAATTGTGTTATAAGACACTAGGAGCTCTGCCCATGCTCGCTTTGCTCACCAATGCCCTCGGCCACAAAGAATTATTTTATACTCTGATATTTTAATGGAAAATGCAATTAATTAGGACAGAGGCACTTCAACCTAAGTATTGTAGTATGGATAGCGGAGCACTATACTTATTGTAAGTCAGAGATCGATATATACTTGCACCATATTTAATATTTCGAATTATGGCAAGCATTGTCATTTAACTATTAGTATTTAAATAATCAACACTTCAAAATAATTTCGATGTTGCCAACTAAAGTAAACGATACCAGATGTTTGACTTATAATACAGTAAGACTTTCCGTTGATTTTTGTTTCTAATTGGTTTTACATAATCTAAAAAAACTGTTAGTTGTGAAGAATAATTACCTGATTAAACATTTTCCAAGTTAAATACTATGGCGATAAAAATGTAAATGCTTTCAATAAACGTGTTTTGGTTCAGAAATTGCCTAACCTAAAATTATGCTAAGGTTTTGAGCAAATCAGCTGTTTTATTTAAAATATGTAGCATCAGATGTTTAAAATTGTAATACAGTATAGTAAGCATTTCTCTTTGAGTTTAGTTTGTTCTTTTTCATTTGTTTTTTGTTGTTGTTTTTTTTACTTAACCTAAAAATCTGTTAGTTGTAAAGAATAATAAACTGATTCTAAATTTTCTATGATTGCTGCTATGGTGATACATTTATTGCTAAGCTTGTGATCTAAATAAGCTGTATTATCTGTTATAGGGGTGGAATTAAACACCTGAATTTTCAGTATCTTATTCTTCAAAATCGAAATTTGTCAAAAGTCTTTCTTGATGTGCGTCTTCTTGTTCTACTTTGAGTCTATGTCAGTCAGGACAAAAACATTTATATTTATAGACTAGAGGCTCAGCCCGTGCTCGCTTAGCTTGCCAACTTAATGCGGCGACATATGGTGATGCCTATGCAAACCACAAAATCTCTAATTTTGTTTTTATTTTCTACATTTTGCCACGCTCAAACCTCCCTCCGCTTACTGATTTAATAAATACAACCTTTTGTTGTTGAATTTAATTGGCTTTGTAAGCCACCTTTTCTGTTAACTTTAAAACTTTACCTCATCAAATAACACCCAAGTGTTTTCAGGCCTTATTTGATGTTGTTCCCTAGTACTACCCTGTTAGAACAATTTGAGAGGTTTGGCGAGGGCAAGAAATGGAAAACCTTTTGTTTCCAATTCTTAAGTTTTTTAAATTTAAATTAATAAGACCTTTTTTGTCTTTTGTGTAGTACACTAGCTCAATTCTAGACTATTTTTGGGATCGTTCCCTTTGGAGTTAAATTTGTAGTGATCCGTGAATAACTCACCTGCTGACTTAATTACACTAGAGCACTGAATGGTTTTAGGATTATTTTGATTGGATTCTTAAATTATATATTCAATATTTTCTATTGAAAACACAAAACAATTAATTGATTAAAAACATAAATGCATTGATTTTGAAACTACAAATTATTATTTTCAAAAAACACAATGAAATTTTATTAATATTTAACTTATATTTATGTATATCGAAAAGTAGCAAAGTGATTAATTAATTAAAATTTTTATATTAATGATTCTATTATCTACATACGACGATTTGCCATTGTGAGTAATGAAATTTACTAAACGAGTTTACTTTATTCAATTTCCCCAGAATCTACATGAATTTATTTATTTAATTTAATTTATTTATTATTTTGCAAAAAGGGATTTATTTAAAATAATAAGTAACAATGATTGTTTGCCACTTACAGAACACAAGAAGTTTGACACGTAATCCTTTCTGTTTGTTTGAAGCACTTAAAAGTTGTTCTCTTTGGTCCCCAGAATGGTTTCTTTGGTTTACAGTTGTCTTCTCCTGGACTTTATTAGAGTTGTCCTCTCCTGGTTTATTGTAGTATCTTTAGGCATGATAGGCCGTTTATATGGATATTCTTCTTCCGAAATTATCACGACCAAACTTTGCTTTAGGCCGGAGCTAGTACGTAACGCACACCGTAATCCCTCACACTTCAACTTTCTCTAAATAATTACTCTCGGAGCTCGGTCAGATGTTTAATCCATGGCGGTTCGTCCTAAACTGATGTTAGAGGGGATGCGCGCTGCTTTCCTCAACTTGTTTCTTGTCAAACGAGCATCTTCCTCTAGGTGACAAGAAATTCTGATTTCTTGCTTTAGAAATATATTTTTTTGTTTTAATATATTCCCTGATTTATTTGATGAATTTTTGTGCCTTTATTTCCTGTCGATTAGGCCTAATTTAATTATTATCTTCACTTATTGAATTACGGTATATGCGCTGTTTCGTTGTACGTAGTACTTCCTATGACGTAACTTCCTTCTGGGTGCTTTGGTCTTGAGTTCCTGTCTGAACCAGTCGATTTGCAATTTTGGCAATGATTTAATCCAAACTGTATAACTTCTTTTTGCGTGGTCGGATTTTGATTTGGTTGACTTCTATGGATGGTTGACGTTTTCTGGTTTCTATGGAATTCGAATGGCGTTTCTACTCCTCTTCATTCTTGATTTATGGACTTCATTAGTTTTGTTTAAATTTTGAAATTTATGTCTCGTAAATTTGAAATTTTCCAATTTTTCTTGCTTGTATCTTCTTTGGTTGGTCTTGAAACGCGCTGATCTGGTGTTGGATTTCTATTAGCTTGTTTAGTTGTTTAGTTATTCAGCTTTTTGTTTCTCTAATTGCCTTCGTTTGGTTTTCAACGTTTCATTCCCCCCCTTTAAAGCTCTTTTCATATCTCACATGACATTACAATTTATTACAAATATATATACCCTATTTTATCAATATTTCCCTTCTATTATTCTCCCTTGTATTTACTTTGAATTAATAAAGTTTTTGATTAATTTATTTTATTTTTACAAAACTACTTATTTATTTATTTTGAACTTTGGCTTGATTATGCCCTATTATTGACTCTATTAAATTCTCTTTTTTATGATTTAATTACATTCGAACTTTATGAGTTATTGGCCCTTTTATGCCCAAGAATGAATTTAAACTTTATTTTTTAGCTATTCAAATTTATAACTTTATATTTTTTATTACTTTATTTTCTTAACCCTTTTTAACTCTACAAATGACTCTACTTTGTTTTTGGATTTTATTCAAATTCTGCCAATTCAATTTGTTTACGCTTAAATTTTTGTCTATAACTTTTTAACAAATTATCATAACAAAATTATTTTTATTACTCCTTGCTTATTTAACTCTCCTTTCAACATAAATCTAATAATAACAACTTTTTTAATAATATTACAAACCACTATCTTTTCAATGTTAAATAATTTCAACCAAATTTGGACAACTGATCCTGCAAGTTTTTGGCTCGATCTTGTCTCTAAAGCATACGTCATCGTCTGTACGTATTCAACTAACACAATTTTAGTTAATTCTTCAAAATTATTAATAAAGACTCTGTTCACATTGGAAACTACTTTTTTATCTTAATTTTAGGCTTTTTTAGTCACCCTTTGGCTTTAATCTTTTGTTATTATGAATTTGAATTTATTTTAATTAATGTAATTAATTAACCCCAATTGAATGGTTCGATTGGCCGCTTCAATTTGTAAAATGTTTAATCATAATTATTGTGGAAATAATGATTTTTTAGGACAGAGGCACTTGGATCTAAGAATAGTGTGGTGGAAGCTGTGTCCTGTACGTAATTAAAAATATATATCGAATTAGACACGCAATATGCAAATCATTTGTTAACAAAATACCTAATTTTATCTATAGTTTTGAATATTTTTTACTTTTCTTAGTAAGAGTTTTAAATAGTTTTGGAACAAAAAGTAGCATAAAATGTTCTTTGAAAAGTCTTCTAAATTGTAATGCAAATTTTGTCAAAATCAGTTCGGCCATTCCGGATATTGGCCCGGCAAAACAAACAGATAGACCGATAAAAACGTATAAATGAGTGTTTAGGTTTTGGTAATTAATTGGTAAATAACCTTAAATATGAGCTTAGACAAACTATTATATACTAAAGTCACAGACAGACATTTCAATTTTATTCATATGTATAGTTGAAAAAACAATTCACAAATTTTCGATAAGAAAACGGACGAACAATACAAAAGAGCACGTTCAAACCCACAAAGAAACGTACCTGTCAAATCCTTTGAATAAAAAACATTAAATTGTTTAAATTTTATGGTTTTATACTACCCGAAGACCTGCAATCTTCTGAAATCTCTAATACTTAAAGTACTCTGAGTGAGTGAGTAGTAAAATTTACGTTTTTTGAGCTACTGATATTTTAAACGGTTAATTGTAAATCTTTCGATCTAAAGTAAACATCGAGGACTATTATACAATTAGGTTTTTTACATTTTAGGAATATTTCTGGAAATCAGAGACTGCCGGAGAGTAGCCAGTGACGATGTTCTAAAAACTTATTTTAAAAAGTATTAGAAATACAAATGCAGAGATGCCATTCGATGAACCAGATCGTCATATAAGTGTCCCACCTTGTATTACCTGATAAGAGATAGACGGAGATGTAATGGTGCGCGTCTTCCAGTTGAAAGTGTACTTGGCCTTCTCGTTATCCACATTAATCCGTGGTATTTATAAGTTTTCCAGCTGGTCTTGGTGTACAATTACGTTGATTGTTGTGTCTTGAAGCAAGAATGGGCTTTAATCTTTGCTCTTGTTTCGGGCTGTCAGGAGTATTCAAGGATTGTCACGGGTTCGCAATGCTCTAACAGCATTGAACATACTATGCTCTATACATATTTAACATTATTTTAATGCACTAAATACATATGCACCATTCTCTGGATGCTTTCCACATAAACACTACGTGCTCTAAGAATGTAAATATTTATAAAATACATAATAATTATACAAATTACTTAGTTTTAATTCACTGGAGAATACTTTTATTTAATAAAAAATAACCGGTTTCGATGAACTACGACGCTATCTTCAGGCTTGTATGCACTGTATAGTTTCTAAACCACAATTAGTATATATATATATAATCTTTTAATCATTCCACATTTAAGAGGTTAGTAACTCGAGCTAGCAGCTGAAAAGTTTATATGTTTTAGGGTTTCAACCAACTATTTGGGAAATTGGTCTACTCATGTATTCTCTGAATAGCTGGTTATGTGATTATTTATTTTTAGTAGAATTTGTTTCCACCTCAGACTCTAATTGGATTATTTACTGCTCTTTGTGAGTTTACAGGTTGACCTTGCCTCCACGGATTATGGATTGCTTCGATTTTTTCGCATTTTACTAACTCACTAATGGATTTTAACCGCGTAACTTTGTGTTATTTAAAGTTTTGATGGACTTTGTAGGAACTAGACGGGCTATAAGGCCGTGTCAAAAACAAAATGTGCAAAATAATCTCCTACTTCAATTTTTGTAGGTTAAAGCAATAAAACATTTTATTCTAGTACAATCAATATATTAAAATTTGTTACTGAAGGTCCAAAATCGTGCTCCCGGTTTTTGGATTTTTTGTGAACCAAATTGAAAGAAAAATTCCGTTAGAGTGCAAACACATATACTCACACACACACATATAATATATATTTAACATTTTGTATGACACCCCAAAACGTGTTCTGGGGACCATGATAGGTTCTCATTAACCACTGCCGACCTTATATCACAACATAAGAGTAACTGCAATACTTTATCTTTCCTATATACATTTGATAAAAATGCGTAAAATATGTTTTTACTTGTCATAATATAAAGGAAAGAACATTTGAAATTTAATACATACACACTTTACAAATACAAAAAAATACACATAGGACAGATCAGTGTATACGTATTGTGTATTCTTAAACACAATTTAAGTTTGCAAATGTGAAATGTTTAATTATGAGCAGCTCTGAAGATGACGCTATAATTAGCCGAAACCGGTAATAATTTACTCTCTACAACAATCGATGGGAAAGGAAATTCTTATAATTATATTAATATATTAGTATTATTTATAATACTGGTGGCTTTCACTGAACATTTAAAACATCAATATCTATACCTGGTATTCAGTCCAATGACGGAAATTATTGATCATGTAATAAGACTGTGGCCAAATGCAGAATACGATTAAAAACTGTTGGGAAATGATAACAAGACGACTGATGGCACCTGCAGTATAAGCAAAGGACGAATTCTCTCTCATTTGTATCCGTACACTTTTAAATTCAATCCAACAAGCAGCTGTTATAATTGAGTATACAGTGATGCAGTAGATAAATGTAAGACATAATCTTGTTTTAAACCCTGTGGAAAAAAACAATATATAATCTGAACTGACAATTAAAATTACATGCAACTTTTCTGTTAATCTCTCATGTTGTGCGTCAGTCTAATGTTGGTGGGAGAATTACAGGAGCTTAAAAATAACTTTAATTAAAAAACAGGTTAATCTATAATTAAAAAATGCAACTTGCCTATTTACAAAAAACAAACAATTTATTCAATGGTGGCACAAACACCAGCTGTTTACTGTAAAATCTCTGAAATTATTCATCCAATATCTCACTGGAATTTGCTTGACCAGCTGATTTTTTACTTTGATATAATTTTATCCATACTTTCAATGTTAAGTTTTTGTTTACTACCTAATAGGCCTATGCTACGATGGTTCTTACTAATAGACCACTGTATAATATCTAACAAGATTTACATAATTATTTCAAAAATATTTACCATCCTAACTTTGTGGTTATGTTTAATCCTATACCGTCGTTCAAAATAGAAACTATAAAACGAAATTGGATTTAATAATAAGTTAAACCGAAAGAAATCTCAAAACAAATAATTTGTTTAGGTATTTGTTTAAATAAGTGCTTTGTGGGCTTTTACAGTGTTATTATTATTTTTCTTTTCATATTTCCTATATTTAGTATTATTTTGTGTAATAAGGGTTAAAGTGTTAACTTGCCAAGCAATATTAATTATTAGAACAGGAGCAGGATGATAATGTTGTTCAGCAGTAACTATTTAGTTGAGATAAACTTCTATTAAAGTATTGTCAAATATTTATGTTTTATCTTGAAAGCGCTCTTCTTCACCGGTATAATGAATATCACAAGTGAATTTAAAGTCTATGTGAGTGTCAGGTGTATGTGCGTATGAGAGAATGTTTGCTCATAGTTTTGTATGTGTCGGCTAAGTGTGAGTGTATTTGTATGTTTGTGTGAGTGATGTTGTAATGTACTTTATTAAATTAAATTAATTATTTTTCAAAGTTGATCACTTTATTTGATTTCCATACTGTAGATAATTTAATATTTCTAAACAGTATATACACTTACTTGGTCCTGGTTTGCAGACAGGCAGTATTCCTAACAGTGTGAGCTGTACTTGTATAAATCTTATTTTATTGTAATATTCAGATCCTTTTTTAACTTGTAAACGATTCTCTTTAAATTCGTCTTTTGGAAATTATTTTGGGATCCGAATATTCGGACTGTTATAGTAAGAATTATTACCGTAATATATTGTTTCCCCATAGTCTAACATTTTGTTAGCTACGTATCTATCACTTACTATTTTCAGGACTTGGCACAATATTTATCTGATTTCACTTTGGCAAAGTTTATGAAACATTGCTTGGAGATATCGAGATACCCGAATGTTTGCGATATATAGTGGTACTTAAAACACGATATGGTTTTTGCGTGACCCCTTAGGTTTTGCGTGACTCAATGGCGGGGGCTCCACTCGTTAGAAGTAATTGTTATGGCTGAGTTGACAAATAAATATGAACCAATCAATACATCAAAAATGAATATGTTCATATACGTATAGGTTTTAGTAATGAATTGCCATCGGGTTTTATTATAAACACCTGACTTACATAGCTGTGGAGGACACACAAAAAATGTTTAGTAATTACATGGTTGGTTTCGTTATTACCGAATGTCTATTGAAAAGATGAGCTATTTCACTGACTCATATGGCGGGAGTGGTCAATAAACACAGTTCAAGGTTAACATTTCCTTGTTAGTTTTTCTTTTCATTTTACTGTGCTATAAATATATCATTCAGTTATCCATTGAGCCTTCCGTTGAGTTTCGTTCACAGCAAACACATTCGTATTTATCGCGTTATTTTATACGAAGAGGAACGTTGCATTGTTTTAAATGAATAATTCACAGATATTGTACCATTTAAATAGATTTTGACCCAAAATGTCATGAAACCTGTTTACACGGTGAAGTCAAAACTATCGGTAGTTTCGTTTGTTTCAGCGGTTCGTTTTGTTAAAATTTCAAAATTTTTAAGAGCCGAGTTTAACTTAAATTATTTAGGCTTTGTAGTTTTTTATAAAGTATAGAAGCTGAAAATTTATTTCAGACCTACTTGTGTTGTTATCTATGATTTTAAAGTATTTAATATTGGTGGCTGTATATTATTGTAAACATAATGTTCAGAAATTTTAAACTTCAACTCAAAAACCTTATTCATTTGATGCTTCTTTTCGTGTTTTACTCCTCAATTACCGGACACTAAAAATAGGTTTCGCAACTAGGTAAGCGCACTAGGTTTGCATCTGCAGTGGAGTAAAATTGTGTTTTCGTGTGAACTGGCCTTTATGCTCAATATATCATAAGAAACTTGTTAAGTGCGGGTTCACTCGATTGAAGTTTAAGTTCCGTAGCGTTGATTATTAGAGGACTAGGGGACGTAACCAAACTAATAATAACAACACGCAACATATTTTATAACGAGCACAGTTTTCTTGGAAGTGTCGTCACTTTTAACAACGCATAAATACGTGATAAGCCTAACTAACCACCTAACCGATTACGATGACCATTGAGGGAATATATTATACATTATAAGAAAATGTTCGTTTCACAACGCAAACAAAATGTGTTAGTGCAGAGCTAAAACGAAAAACAAATATAACATTTTCATAAAAAATAGTCAAGCAGACCATTCGTCTCCCGCGCCCTCCACGCCCTTTCAATTTACATTTGTTTGGTAGCCAAGTTACTTGACTGCAACAGAGATATTTTTCTACTTTCTATATTTTCTTAATCTGTGTTAAGCTGCCTTGCTAACGTCACACAGGTGAAACCACTGCCGGCACAACTCAATAATATTTTGTTGCATTTACTAAATAGTGTGTTTGTTTTTGTCAGTTAAAATGTTTGTAATCGAGTAATAACATATGTTTATTCATTGCTCTTTTCGTATGTATGGTATACAAATAAATAAAAACTCGGTTTATCACTATTTGTATGGACAACATATCCATCTTGTAGCGAATGAATAAACTATACTGGGAAAGGTTACTACATGAAGTGAACAATAATTCCATCAAGCAGCTGAACTACTTGAAATAAGCAAATTTACAAAATTAAGTTTATACGTTTTACAGTTTCAACCATCTATTTCTGAAATTAATCTACTCACGAACAAATTTTCTGACTTCGTGTACAAAACATGTTAGTAAGAGTAATAATATAGTAATAACAATAATATAGTAATAAAAATCTGAAATAAATTTACTTCTCTTTAAAAAACACGTTTTTATTATGTTTTTTTTTCGGATAATGAACTCGTCAAAACGGCTTAGGAAACCAACGTGTATCGACCGAATAGGGCGTAAAATATATACACACAATCTGACCCTATGTCTCACCATAAGAGTCATTGCAATAGCTCTGCTTTCCTATGGTAATTCGATAAAAACTCTAAAATTCGGAGCACCTTACACTGCACTAACACAACTCGATGATTAGACGATCACACCTAAACTGATATGATGTGTGAACTATATATATATTGTGTAATGTTTGATGATGTAGTAAAGTGCGACGTATGTCTTAAATCAATGGATTTGACAAGTCATGACAGAAGTTTCGTCACGCACAGTAAATATTTTAAGGCTTATTTTTATGTAAATTTTACATTTATAATTCACGACATTCTACGCATGATGGAAATGAACATAGACAACTGAAAGGAACAAATTTTGTTGATATTATCAGGTTTACATGTATGTCTGTTTAGCTATGCATCTGAATGATCAGTAAAATTGAGCCGTCAGGTATCAAAACAAGAAACATCACTAAAACTAA
>JAGFPH010006380.1:38850-80166 GCA_018207615.1 Philaenus spumarius | reverse complement strand
CACGTGTGTATAAAAATGAAATTTTGTATCAAAATTTCAAATCAATCAGTGAAGAACATTCGTCGATTTAAGATTTTGAACGAACGAACATTAACATTTTTATTTATATAGGTTATCAAAAATTTAAAGTACACGCTATAAAAATATAGGAAATGCAACTTGATTTAAAATCTCGAAAGAAAGAAGTGTAAGTTCTAAGAAAATTATAAATTTAAGAAAATAAAACTGTTTGGAATTAAAACTGTACAGAAACTTATTAAAGAAAGGGAAGAGGTAATCTGTCTAAACAAAATAAGTAAGACAAATTAGTGTAAAGGAGGGTAATAAAGGAGGAGTGTAAGAAGGATGTTTTATCTTTACTAGTACAAAATTGCATAACTTGATTGTGTGAATGTTAATCTTGAGCCCCAGCCCTTAGGGATACGTTTGCAATGGCCGCCGACATTAATATTCTCAGAGGGTAGTAGGTCGTAAAAAAATCGGCCTACCGTTTACCATGTAGGCCTAATGTTTATTAGCAAATTTAAATAGGAAAAATTATCTCTTGCAGTGGCCCTTATCAAGGTCGGGAATAGTAAATGAGCACAGATAATGGTCCCCAGAACACGTTTTGGGGTGTCATTAAATTGCATATGTCTATATGTAGCGGCCGCAATTTAAGTCCGATTCGGTTTAAATTTGGTACACATGTTGGTTGTTTACGTCGCTCGGACGAGTTTGTTAGCCAAAAAAATCCAACAATCAGAAGCACGTTTTTTGACCGGAAGTAACTATTTTTTGAGATTTTCCTACGAGAATGGCTTTTTTTGAGTCTTTTATACAAATATATTAAAGTAGGATGTTATTCTGCACATTTTGTTTGTTTTACGCGACCTTATAACTCGCTTGGTTCCCCCAAAAATCGATCAATATGTAAAATACCATAAAAGTACCCGGTTCAAAGCCATGAGGTGGATTTTACCTTGGTGGCATCTTCTCATCCGAGGCCGACGTGCGAGTTTTTACGCTTCGAGCGAAGCGAAGCTCACAGCCAAAAGCCTTGTGTATTGAAGATACTTCCATACGGAGATTGGCGTGCGAAGCACGCAATGCACTGCGTATTTAAAATACTCCCAATATGCGGAATGGCGTGCGAACCATTTTGCAGGTATTCAGCACCGTCGTGAATAGACCTATTTCCCAAATTGTATGTTGAAACCCTAAAACATAGGCATATAAACTTAATTTTGGCAATTTGCTCAACTCACGTCAGCGGTTCAGCTGCGTGGTTGAATTATTATTATTTGAATTAATGACTATTGTACATAACTTGATATTACAAAAGCTATGGTAATAATTGTTGATTTATTCTAATGTTATTAAGTTGAATCTGTGACTGACTCCGATTACCTATGAGGTGCATTGAAACACTCTCTTCAGATAGTCCTAATAAACTACACAATTATTTATTAATGCATGATATTTTATTTTAATGTTACTTATGGGATAATGCTCTAGATATGATTTCGTATGCTTTCTTCCTAACCTTAAGATCTGTCTTATCAATCAAATGAAATATTAATGCTACTTACATAATTTTGGTTCTCTCCCACACTCATACACTTTGCACTTTTATTTTGATGATTTTATACGCTAAACTTATTGACTTTTATGTATTTTATTTTATTACTGCACTTTCACTCTTTGATTTATTAACTTTATTATTTTTATATTTTAAATTGTGATTTTAATTGCATGATGACTTAATGGTTTGAAGATTTCTTTGGTTTGCTGATTGAAAAGGTTGACACTACCTAGGGCATCTTTTAAGTTATGGTCTTGATGTTCCGCCATCGACAATTTTTATTGGCAGACCCGTGTAGGCTACTCTCTTAAATTTCCCCTCTACACTGTTTCACCATTTTAATTCTCCTTTGATTGGAAAATTTAAATTTTATATTATTCTGATTGGGTATAACGCATAGAGTGGTGTTTTTTGATTTAAGGCATTCAAGCTGGTACATCGGATGTAACTTCCAGTTGAAATAATATTACACACAAAGCCAGTCTGGCCTGTTTCTATGGAATGATTTATTATGACTTTAATTTCCATAAATTATATCCATATAAATTAATAGAATAATTATTTTGTTGTTACTGTTATTAAAATGTTAAACACATTGGGTATTGGTGTTTGAAGTATTGCTGTTTAATTACCAATACTTACAGAACCACTTATTAAATCTGTGGCCTACAATCGAAATTTTCACGAAAATTATATTTGATTCGGACAAAGGCACTTAGATCGCGTTAGGGCTGGGGGTGTATAAGTGTCTTCGATCTTGAGGCATGCGCAGAAGGGGCATAGTTTTTTTTTTTTGTAAACTTCTGGTATTTTTATATAATACTAGCTGACCCGTACAGCGTTGCCCGAGGTGGTTGGTATTTTTAGACTTTTTAACGTAATTTTATTCTTTTTAAGTGTTCAGTCAGTGAGTGGTATTTGGTTTATATATATATAGATCTTAAATAATAAAAGCACTATTGTCATAATAAAAAAAAAGATCTGAAATTATGATTTTAGTAACTTTGATCCCCCTAAACCCCTCCTAAAATTTCGAAAATGTTCATACCCTTTCTTAGTGAGCACCTATGGCTCTAGAGGAAGCTACATACCAAATTTCATTCCAATCCGTTCGATAGTTTTGAAGAAATCGTGATTTAATAACTTTGATCACCCCAAACCCCCTAAAATTTCGAATTTTTTAAACCCTTTCTTAGCGAACGCCTATGGCCCAAGAGGGAGCTACATACCAAATTTCATTCCAATCTGTTCGGTAATTTTGGAGAAATCGTGATTTAGTCATTTTTAGGCTAACCCCCAAAACCACCAAACCACCCTAAAATTTCCAATTTTTAAAAACCCTTTTTTATTGAACGCTTATGGCCCTAGAGGAAGCTACATACCAAATTTCATTAAAATCCGTTCAGTAGTTTTGAAGAAATCGTGATTTAATTACGTTGATCCCCCCCAAATCCTCCTAAAATTTCGAATGTTTTCAAACCCTTTCTTAGTGAGCACCTATGGCCCAAGAGAAAGCTACTTACCAAATTTCATTTCAATCCGTTCTGTAGTTTTTGAGAAATCGTGATGAGTGAGTGAGTGAGTGAGTGGTATTTCGCTATTATATATATAGATATGTCTAATTTTTGAAGAATGTATAAATGTACAATTTATTAAAAAATATTAAACGTTAAAATTGAATAGTATAAAAAAAATCATGCTGTTCACATGAAAAATGTGGTCCTACTGCGCAAGCTTCAGGATCAGGGTCACTGCCATCCTACTTCGATCTAAGTGCCTCTGACCTATTCAATCGTCGGTATTAGTTTACAATAGCGGGTCAATCGATACGACTATAAATACACAATCCTTGACTTTTTTCTTTACAAATATAGTATTTATACACTTCACTGATGATGGGAAAGCAATATTTAACCATCTTCAACACGTACAATATTAAAAACGTTCAAATCAAATAATCCTTATAAGAATTTACATTGCATGTTGAAGAGCCGACATGTTTTTCTCAGCTTCGCCGGATTTGTCTTGTTCTCTTTTGTGTGGAAACGAACGGTTTACAGACAACGACGTTGTTTTACATTCTACTGTTACATGTTGAATACAGGTAAACATACTGTGACTTAATACTATAGGGTAGGACCTTTTAGGTTTTGTTTTTATTATTCTTGCATTTCTGTTGCCATACACATCCGATTTAGTACAATAACCTACTGAAATTGTTCGATTTGGCAACGTTGATGGAATTCCATTTTAATTAGGCTTTTATATTGTATTTTCTATTGTTCTTTATTGTACGTTGTTATTGTTTTTGTTATTAAGGTTTTGTTACATTATTTTTAAATTTTCCTGTTTTGTGGGTACTTTTGCGATAAATATTGTTTACTTTATTTATTTCTTACGTGTTTGGTGCATGTGAAGTTATTTATTTTGTTATAATTACGTGATATATTTCGGGAATGTCGAAACTTAACGTATATTATTTCAAGATCTATTTCTTTCATAATTCCTATAAATTTTATTTCCCGGGAATATTGTTGTTGTTTTTACAATCAGTTAGGCGTGTTCTTTCGTATTATTATAAATTCCCTTAGAAATCGATTGACCCGCTTTAGTAAATTTTTACCCAATCGTCATTTCAGTGAAAACATCTGACTTACAATAATCTGTTTGCATTCGTCTTAAATACAACCTAAATGATTGTAAGTAAAAGTGCGACGATTCATTTTGTTGTTTCATTTTGTTCTTGTGATTACAGATTTTTGAGACTACAAACCCTGTTTAGGAGAGAATGTAAGTTGGCTTCTCTTTGTCTTAGCCTAAGTTATACTATATGCTGCTTATAATATTGTAAAACTAACAAACTTTCAAAACTGTTTTACTATTATGTATATTTTTAAATGACTTAGTATAAGTTAAATAAAACAGAAGTGTCTGTCTGTGACTTCAAAATATAAGCTTTTTCTAAGATCATATGGTTATTCACAAATTAAAAAAACCTAAGCACACATTTATACATTTGTTGTCTGTCTGTCTGTTTGTTTGTTTGGCCGCGTTAATCTGCGGAATGGCTGAACCAATTTTGACGAAACTTTCATTAACATGAAGATGAATTTTCAGAGAATATTTTAAGCTAATTTTTATTCCGAAAAAAAAATCAAAATTCTTGTAAAAAATTGAAAAAAGTCTACTTACAACATAAGCAGAAGTAGATTAAGAACTTGTTTTACAATAACTGGGACTGTAGTTCAGATGGTAGAGCGCTCGCTTACCACGAGAGAGGTATCACGGGATCGATGCCCAGCACCTCCAGAATTTTGTTCCCCACTTTTGTTTTTATGAACTTAATACAAGTAAAACATCAGATTTGTATCAAAAGCTTAACGATTTGACATGGTCGTACTGTGTTTTACTTTAACGTATAAGCTGGTTTAACCGTTCAAAATATATCAAAACAGTATGCAATAATGTGAAACGAATTTATAGATGTTAAATACACATCAAACCCTGTTTGTAGTTTTATGAAAACCGTAAAAGATGTCTGATTGAAATGGGACGAAAACAGAAATGTTTGTTACATCGATTTTCTAATTGTGAAATCGTGAAACAGTATATCACGTTATAATTAGTTTTATTTTAACATTGAACTATTACGTTCACGGAAGCGTAGTAATAGGATTGTAAAAGGGTCGGTTGTGGACGGGTGGCAATAAGCCCTCCAGGTTAGTTTGGGCTACCTCAAGTTAGGATGGCCCGACCTATAGATAAAAACTTGTATTTTTTATATTGTCTGCAGACTCTTAAGGGTCTGCTTTAGTTGCGGCCATTTGGATTTTTATGTTAAATTTCAAAATATTTATTTCGTTTATTTTTTATCATAAAATTGTTTGCAAGTTCTCATTTTAAACACAGTCACAATACGCATCCGTGTTGCAAGTTTTTTTTTAAATGCTTTTGATTTGTTATGTAATTGACATTTTGTAAGTACAAAGTTTGAATTTTTTTTCTAACACAATAAACAATAATGAAAAATAATTTGCAAGCCGGATCCGAAATTTTATAAAGAATATTCAGTTTTTTTTCAGCACTCAATTACAAAAGTTAGAGTTATAAAATGGTTTTAAATGAGGCAATGTCAAAGCGTTCAGCTGCAAGAAATTGCACTGTTTAGATAGGGATACAGTGAGAAGCGCTTTCGTTTCCGGTTGCTTTCTCGTTTACTGGAGCAGACTCTTAAGTTGTGCGCACCAGCATACACATTATGAAATTCCCTTTCTCGTAGATGCACTTGGGGAATGAACATTTGAATTTCGTTTTCAAAAGCAGTAATTTTTTATTGCAGAATAAGTAACATGAAGTTGTCTTTTAAACATACAGTTTTAGTCTCAAGTTTTAAAACAATTGTATTCCCTCGAAAGCTTTAAAGTACAAAGCAAAAACTTGCCGAGAAGAAAGCTCACTAAAACAATTACGACTGTACTAATTCCATTTAATCAATTTTGGATTTGAAACCAAATTAAACCTTCGAAGCACTCAAGCATCCGGGTTAATCTAAATATAAAACAACGTATTGTAAAGTTTAAAACCATCCCACCTGCACTAACGTGGTTTTAATGAATACAGAAGGGATCAATAGTACGCCAGCTGTACACCAGATTCCATATTGATTTTATCGTAGCATTTACGTGTTATTAAACGTATTTTTAAATATAAATTTTTTGTCTCCTATCTTTTGCGTCGAACCTACATCTATTTCAATATTTGTTCTTTACACATGAATTGATTATTTATTTATTCAAGACAATCTTGTTTTGTATTTTATTTTAGATTATGAGAATTTATTAATCCAAAACAGAGTTTCATTTTTATAGATTACTAGCTGACCCGTGCGAATATTTCGCAAGTTAGTAATAGGCCTAGTTACCTGATTAATAGATTGATTTAATTAAGTAAATTTCGTTTAATTTGAACGATTGATCGCATATAAAAAGTAAGAAACACATCTAAAAAGACAATTTCCATCACCAATTATACATTTCACCTCCACAACTATTGAACTATAAACAGAAAAACATAATTAAGCAACAGAAAAATTAAAAACATAACCTACTTCAATACAGTAAATTACAACATAGACAAACCATGTTATGATAATAAAACATGTGCTGTTATAGTCAGCTGTTCTGTGCTATTATATCTGTTCAGTAGAACTCCAGATGATAATGAAACATGTAGTGTTATAATCAGCTGTTCTGTGCTACTATATTCAGTTGATCAGTAAATAAAATGTTAATGAATAGAAAGTATTTTAAATTCCATTTTAATATTAAATGAACCAATAGTAAAATTTTAAGGCAAATGGGCAAATATAGAGTTAATTACCTTTCATTTAACACAAACCGCATGTCAATCGATCCAATAGAACTCCGATATCACTCGGAATAGGCTTAAAATGTTACCCCGTGTTAAATTGCCATAAGGGATTTTAATTTTAGTTTTTAGAAAACTGAGTTTGGTAATAGCTGAAATCCTAGCAAAATTGGCAAATATACAGATAATTACCTTTAATTTGGTATCAATTGCGTGTATATCGGTCCAGTAAAACTCGAGATCTCACTCGGATTACAAAAAAACTTTTCAAATTAATATATAGATTAATATAGATTAGGAGGCGTAGTATGCAGTCGCAGGCTCAGATAGAGTTTAAATATACTTGTAATATAAATACATATTGAGTTTGGCTTGTGAGAAGATGTACTTGATAGAATAAACTTTGAACACAAAATCTCACAACTAATACGTTTAATAACTTAAACGCGTTTCAACGACAAAGTCCCCATCTTCAGCGATGCACGAGCCACAATAGTCAAACTACAACTCACTCTTAGTCTATTTAGTTATAGTTTGACTATTGTATCTCGTGCATAGCTGAAGATGGCGACTTTGTCGTTGAAACGCGTTTGCGTTAATAAACGTATTGGTTGTGATATTTTGTGTTCAAACTTTATCCTATCAAATACTTCTAACAGTTTTTATCGAATTTCCATGGGGAAAATGAGCTATGCAGTGACTCTTTTGGTGAGATCTACGGTAAGGTCAGTAGCAGTCAATGAGCACCGATCATTGTTCCTAGAACACGTTTTTTTGGTTGTCATTACAAATTACACAATTGTCGTTTCATTAAAAATAACGGATTATACAATAATCTGTCGCAGTTCGCACCGCGGATGTTGTGAGCGCAGCGAGCAAGAGGTGCAGCCCTCTAGTCAGAATATAAGACAACGATTAAATCAACCGGGTGTACACCTAAAACATTCAACACTTTTGTAAATATCGGTCTAACATCACCAATTACATTGACGTCCTTCTGTCCTAGCTATTTGTTAAAACCTATACATTTTAGAAAGTTTATTCAATTTACTAACAACACTTCAATTTCTCTTGAGGGTTGACTATAAAGTTTTTAGCACAAATAAACCAGCCACAAGGACCAAAATATAATAAGTATTTCCGAGATCAAAGTCTCTTCAATTCAAATAAAGAAACCGTCGACAATGTCAAAGACGTTTCGAAGCTTTGTATTGTCAGAACTCGGTAATGTTTAATGCTTTATACTGTCAGAACTCTGTGTAGTTTAATATATTCAGAGATTTGAAATTATTTTGATTGTTGACTCTGTACAAACGTCTCCGACAATCTGAAAGTCAATGTGGTAAAAAATATATCCAAAGATATTCATCAATCTTTTATTCTGTGCCTTCTTTATAATATTTTTTTAATTTATATTCTTTGTTTTCAATAAAATAGTTTCCTATATTTCAGGTTATCAGTGCATCGAAGTAATTGAATTGTATTTTATTTTCAGTTATTAATTAGTCCGTAGTTATTAGCGAATTTAGAAAGGAAATATGAGCTTTGCAGTGACTGTTACTAAGGCCGTAGCCAGGGGGGGGGGGTCAAAACCCTCACGAAATCCCAAAATTTAGTAGTAAATATTAATACTAGCTTTAAACAGTGCAAATTAAATTATTAAATAAACAACACAACTGAGGATCCAGCAACATATTTTACATCATTGTGCATTGCATGCATACTGATATTTAAATTTATACTTGATTAAACTACAACGTACACTACACATGGATGCAGTAGGTTGCAACCTTACTTTCTTGTTAGCTTGATATTATCTAAAATAAGAAAACTATGAAAACTCAACAAAAATACTTTTCTCTAACAAAACACGCAATGCATTGTTTAATTAAAAACACTCCCAATACGGGGGTTGGCGTGCGAAGCACGCAATGCATTGTGTATTGAAAATACTCTCAATAAGGTAGTTGGCGTGCGAAGCACTCAATTCATTGTGTATTGAAAATACTCCTAATATGGGTTTTGGCGTGCAATGTACTGTGCGTCGGCCGCTTCTTATAGTGTTCAGTGTCAAGCTTACAAGTGCATCCTTAGCAGTGAACGTGTTAAAAGGGTTTAAATTCAAATCCCCGGTCCTAACCTGACCCCAACCCCCCAAAGTTTTCCTGGCTACGGCCTTGATTTTTACGATCGGGAGTGGTCAATGAGCACCAATCATGGTCCACAGAACACGTTTCTGGTTGTCATTTAAAACATGTATTTATGTGTTCATACTCTAACTGCCGCCTTTTACGTCGGATTTGGTAAACATTTTGTACAAACGTTAATTTTCTAAGTCTCTCATAGGAGTTCGTTACCCAAAAACATCCAACGAGTAAAGACATGTTTTTTGTCCGGAAGTGACCGTTTTTCTAGATTTTTCGTACTAGAAATAAATGTTCTTCTGGCTTTATTTAAGCAAAAGTACATATTAGATGTCTATGCACATTTTGTTTTTTTTACATGGCCTTATATATCTCGTCTGGTTCCCCCAAATGTGATCAAAACGTAAAATACCATAAAGTTGGGGCAGCTTCTGGGGTTGACGGCCGGGATGGAAACTCACTTCACTGGCAGTCAATAATCCAAGCTCGCAAGGTACACATTCTACAAACATATTTCGTTCTCTCAGGAGGCTGTCCAGCGCCCAGAGAAGACCAATTTTCCGAATACTGTAGTTGGTTGAAACCCTAAATCATTTAAAATTAAATTTGTTCTAAAATGCATATTTACATACATAATCATCGTTTAAAAATTGAAGTTTTCTGAAAACCGCGTGAATGAAACACAAATAAATGACTCAACTTTAACTTTGCCACTTCTATAAAGCTCAATACCAATCGACAGAAATATTTTGACTATAATCAGGGCCGGCGCAAGGACCATGCCGAACATGCAGACGCATGGGGCGCCGCCAGGGAGGGGGCGCCGATGCGCCGGAAAATAGTTCAAGACCAAGGCGCCTTCAAAATTTTCCGAAAAATTTTTTGCACCGAAAAATGTTTGCATAAAGACGTGGCTGCCCTTTTCGGGTTTTAAAAGAAACTCCCTATTTCTGTTTTAGCGATTTTTTTAGGGACACCCTATAGGGCACCATCCTTTCAGAGTCGGCGCCCTTTAGTTTCAGGGAAAATTCGCCCTCTTAAAGACGCTACCGCCCTTTTCGGAAATAAAAGAAACGCCCTATTTCTTTTTGGCGCATCTTTATGGATAGACAAGATCAGGTACAGGTACAACACTATTGTATAGGACGCCATCCTTTCGAAATCGGCGCCCTTTGGTTCCAAAGAAAATTCGCCCTCCTAAAGACAAGACCACCGTACATTTTATACTAACTTCTTTCTTGTATGTGTGTGTGATATTAGTGTTAAAACTTAACATTAACTTCAATCTTACAATGTTACCGAATTACCGATGTTACCCTATCTTATTGACAATAATTATACCTAACCCTTTACCACGTTGTCATGATGTTACCAAATTGACTTGTGATATTGTAATGTTAATCTTACAATGTTACCTTTTGATGTTAAAAAGTTAGAATTATGTAAAATAAATATTGCAATATGATTAATTTGGTGTTTTCAGTATTCCACTTCCCCCCACTTAACTTTCCTTTTAACATAAATGTATGATAAAAGGAAAGTTAAGTACATATACAGTGTATTATATATATATACAGCATCGGTCTTTTTGATGTATTTAAGGTCAAAAAGACCGATGCTGTATATATATATATAATACACTGTATATGTATAGAAAATAATTTATATTTACTTTTATTTTTAAAATTGTTGCTCAATGTTATATTTTAAATTGATTTTATATAATTAAATAATTTCAATTGGTATACATTTGATAATGTACCCTTTTTCTATTGCAATAAGGAGGTATATAAATATATAGGGGCGGGGGTTGTGTATAGAGGGGGCGCCAAAAATGACTCTCGCATGTTCAGGAAAAAATCCTTGCACCGGCCCTGACTATAATATTATAAATATACCATTGGATTATTCAAGATTTAAACATTCTAAAACAGCCTTCCAATCAAACGTCACTCTTATAGATTCGAAAGTATTAAAGGTTTTTGTAAAAAATTTCAATTTTACAGTTTTCAACCAATGAAACAGCACATTGTTCATTCGAGATATCGCTTACAATTGGTTGTATTTCTATTTATATCTTTATATCGTTTTGTGGGGAAAAGTCCGGTATTTTGTTAGGTGTAAAGTAAACTAGATTTTACTGATTAGATATTATTTATACAGCAGTGAGATTTCCGTTGAATTCCAACATCCGTTTGAGATCACAACGCAAGTGTGATTCCCACGCTCTTCTAAGTTCACTTTGTATGCCCTTTATCCACGCGAACTTTTGACTGGTATTCCAATTTTCTGAAACAAGTAATACAATGTGAAATAGTTAGCAAAATGAGAATTTACAAGCATACGGATAAATTCTATGATTTATTCTCTTCACTTTCTTGTATTAATATTTCATATTTGGGCAAGGGATATATTTCTAAATTACTAATCAAACTATGGCTAGTTTTGTTAGCAGTTTTGTAGTAGGAACATAAAAACTGGTGTTTTAAAAATAGGAAATTTGAAATTGATAAATATTTATACAGTTATATTTATAACTAAATTACATAACTTTTTTACATTTATGAAAAAGTTATAAAAATTATTATTTATTACTTTTTATGTAGGCCTAAAGTTGAACCTTTTCCTTTCGTTACTGAACACGTTTTGTTTCTTGAGCTAATAACTTTGTAAATTTTACATCAATACATTTTTTACTGGCATTAATAGATTATTTGAACCTTTCTCTACAAAAAACTATGGAATACTTTTGGGTTGGTTTGGTTTATAATTTCTATATTTGGGGAATTATTGAAAACATGCTTGCACACGCACCATAATGCAAAAAACTAACGTGAACAGTTTAAGGGAACAGCTTTGAAATAAATATAGTTTTGATTTTTGTTCTTTACAGAAATAAAAGCTTAATAAGTGACTTTTACCAGGAACAAAGTGAAACATTTATTTCATTTAAATTGTGTAAGGTCACTAAGCACAAGACGGCGTGCGAAGCACGCAAAACCCCCCTTTAGTGTTTTACAATAATAAATCGAATAAAGGAATCTAACGAATAGAGTCACATAAATGTTAAGCGGACTTCGAAGTAGACATTATTAGATTTAAACAAAGTTTCCCTTGATTGTCGCAGTTCCTTTTAGTCACAAATAATTGAATTACAGTTAAACTTGTGATGGAAAAGCTATTTGAAATGTTTATGTTCGTAGGTTATAATTTACTTTCAAGACAAGTTTAGCTGGTTTTAATAAAAGATTCGAGATTTGATTATTCGACAAGTAAAATTTCACTAGTGAAATTATTTCAGAATTTATGAAAACGATTTTAAATTTTATTCGCTGAATTGTATTTTTAAAATAATAAGAATTAGTAATTAAGGGTCTGCTCCAGTAAACTAGAAAGCAGCCGGAAACGCAAGCGCTTCTCACTGTATCCCTATCTAAACAGTGCAATTTCTTGCAGCTGAACGCTTTTTCATTTCTCATTTTAAACCATTTTATAAGTCTAACATTTGTAATTGAGTGTTGAAAAAAAAACTGAATATTCTTTATAAAATTTCTGATCCGGCTTGCAAATTATTTTTCATTATTAATTTTTTATTGTGTTAAAAAATGATTTACAAATTAAATTTCAAAATGATTTGAAGTTAAATTCATTTAAAAGTGTAGTTGTTTATTTAGTAGGTTAGTCAATTAATTAATGTGTATGTTATATAAAACTGTTTTTTTTTTTAATTTTAATTGTGTTTTTAATTTTGTATAACAGTCGTTTTTATGAAAAATATTTAATTTAATTTAATTTACGAAAACAATATATTTCTCTCATTTGCTTGCGTTGGGAAGTTAATTATATCAATCTTTTGAAATAATTAACAACCATTTTTAACATGTTAACAGTTGAACTAATTAAATTGCATTTAAAATGAGACATTAAATCTTGCTTTCTACACAAAACCACAATTGCTTGCTATCCCAAAGTACAAATGCAACTTTATTGTAACTAAAAGCAAATGTCATTACTAAAATTACAAATCTCCGTATTTAGATAACACTTAGGATTTCTCTTTAAATCCAATAAAGAACTCTTCGCAGTCATTTCAAGTAATTTTAATCTTAATAAAGAAATGGGTCGTAACTTTGAGATTTTAAATAACACAATTTAAAAATAAAATTGTGATGTTTTATAACGCCGTAAGTTTATATTATTAGGCTTATAAATCTAAAGACAATGTTCTTTCTACTTTATTAGTATTATGAATTTGCATTTTAAAGTATACTATAGATGGGTTTTAAAGTCAGCGTAACGAAATTTATTTCCGTGTCTAGTTTAAATCATTCTATTCATATAATAAAATCGTAAGCAGACTTTTTGTCTGTTTGTCTGTGTGTTTGTGCGCACTAATCTCCACAATGGCTGAACCAATGTTGATGTGGTTATCAGTGATCTATTGAGATAAGATTGGGTTAACATTTAGTGTTTGTTTTATTTAAATCTGTTTACAAATACAAAACATATTTTAAAGAGCGTTTCGCACGCATGCGTTGTAAGTATCCTCGTGATGTACGCAAAACGCAAACTGACAGTGTGTATCAACATTGCCTAAACGCGCCTGGAAGTCATCGGGACAAAATTGTAGCAGACCATCGTGGAAGGTACAACGTCCCCGTTACAGACGAATATTGTTCGATTAACTTTTTATGTAGGGAAGCAGTACTGTAAGTGATAACAGTTAAAAGAAGAAACTAAAAATAGGTCAACTATCCTTTTAACGAATGTAAACTCTTTTCTTCTGCCAACGCTGTTTTTGTAAATGTCAACCTGTTTTAAGTTCAGCCGATATTTACTTCATCGATATCTGTTCAGTGTTTCCTTAAATATAAACCTCAGTTTATTATTTATTTATTTAAGACTATTTTATTAAATGTACGTTATTTAGGATTAATAAGAAACATTATCAACGTCTGCAAAAGCGAGTGTACGTACGCACGTGATTAACAATATATTGTAACTTCTCATTTCACCCATCATCTGTAATACTTAAACAAAAACTAGCGTAGATTATACTTTGGGATTATGTTTACAACTTCAATCAATATAAGTCTTCAGAAGACGATTTTTCTTAAAATATGAGTTAAAGAACTTTTGAGTTTATAAAATGAATATAAATAAAACCTTTTATCTATACTAATATTTTAAAGATGTAATGTTTTTTTTTTTTTTATTTAGGGGGTAATCTCTGACACTACTGAACCATTTGAAAAAATAGTTTCACTAAAAAAGCTACACTATCCCTGACTAACATAGGCTACAATTCATTTCCATAAAACCTTTTTTTATTTCAATATTTGTAAAATTTAGTCGGAAAAAATCTAAGGTTAGGCCTGGACTGATTAACCAACACAATTTCATGTATTTACATTTATTACCATAGCAACCAATTGAATAAAATAACAGATAATACAGCTGTTTGCTCCAATATTTCCATTAACAGCTGATTTCAAAATTTAAAGCAATTATTTTTGTATTTCTAGCTTTTAGGTTAGGGTTTTAAAGTGTAGACCTGAGCCTTGCTGGTTCTTTAACCATTATTACAACTGCTGTTATACAATATAAGACATAATTTAATTTGAACATTTACCATTATTTTTGAGGTTATTATTAATCCTACACCTTTATTGTAAATAAAGCATAACATATGCTTTTAGAAGGTTCCACTGGGGGTTGGCGTGCAAAGCACGCAGGGGTCTGCCCTAGTTATCAATATAATTATTTATACAAGTTTAAAGACGATACCTATTAGTTTATATTCGGAAACATTCGTCCATCTTCGTATAACATATAAAATATTCCATTATTAATTTCTTCATTATAATATAAATAACTTCTAAACGATTGCTCTATCAATATGAAGTTAGAAACCAATTAAAAGATAATATTTTTATATTTATTTAGATATATAATAATGAATATAAATACTAAATTTTAACAAATATTCCTACAGTTTTATAATCCTTATAATGGTACACATTTGCTGAGTATAAAATCCCCGTCAGCATAGTTAGGTAGGCCTAGATAAAGTCTGTTGTTTTCAAATAGTATTTTTTTAAATTATGTGTTTCTTATTTGTATTTAATTAATCTGCCTGTGGTTTTTTCACGGAGGCTTACTAGTAGTTAATATAAAACAGAGTTTTGTTTTTAAATATTAGAAGAATGTTTAGATATAATATCGCGTAAAACGTCTTGGCGTAACTATAAATAAATAAATAATAAAATTTGTGACAGACTTGCTAAGACATGGTGTACAATTTATATACGTTATTTAAATTACTTTGTATAATTTAAATCTGAACAAAAAGGTGCAACAGTTCCTAGTTAATGTAGATCAAAAAGCAAGATCCCCTGACTATCATAGTGCCTGTTAGACTATAGACAAGGCAAACAATGTTATTACCGTAATCTATTCGCATTGAATGAATAATTAATTATGTATCTATTGTAACTTTGGCCACTCTGTAACAGTATTTACTCAGTTATTCAATTAACTGTCGTCACTACGTTATCAAATTGTCAGCTGATTATCACTAGCTGTGACAGCTATTTCATATGAGCAAACTGTATTATCTACGCGTCCTACTAATATATAAACATGCAAATAAGTTGTGTATTAGGTATAATAACTTCCTATTGATCCTCAATGGACTATATACGGGTTGTCCAACATCGACTGTCCCAACCTTTACGGGATTATTTGTCACTCTGACGTGAGTTGAGCAAATTTCCAAAATTAAGTTTATAGGCCTATGTTTTAGGGTTTCAACCAACAATTTGGGAAATAGGTCTATTCACGACGCTGCTGAATAGCTGCAAAATGGTTCGCACGCCATTCCGCATATTGGGAGTATCTTCAAGACACAAAGCATTGCGTGCTTCGCACGCCAACCCCCATATTGGGAGTATCTTCAATACACAATGCATTGCGTGCTTTTCACGCCAACACCACGGTAGAATCCACCACATTGCTTTGAACCGGGTACTTCTATGGTATTTTAAGTTTTGTTCGCTTTTGGGGGAACTAACCAAGCTATAAAATCGCGTAAAAAAACAAAATGTGCAGAATAACATCCTACATTTATATTAATAAATTTGTGTTTCTTACCGTCATCGTCATCCAATTCTTCGTTTAAGAAACGTGCTACAGGTGTTTCACGATTAATCGCATTTTTAAACACTGCACACGAAACACACTAAAATACAAAACACACACAGTTCACACACGATAATTCTACGTCCATTGGGACTTAATAGTATTATAATTAATTAATAATATTAATTAATTTATTAATAATTACTAAAGTTTAGCAAGCATTATTGTTAACTGATAGTAAACAGATTGTGCAACCATAAAGATTACGGTTTCAAACTTATGATGAGTTGTTAGGCCTATATTATTTATGGAACAGTTTTATTAAGATATCTTAATGAAATATTGTTCGTTATAAAATTAATTTTTTTGATAATGTGTTCACTACACTTAATTTGTTTAATTCCTTTATTTTTATGTGCCTGGGTCGCGGCGCCCCTTGACCTGCCGCGCCTCCCCTCACCGCGGGGGTTAAGGGGGTGTTATTTACACTACTCGAAATAACGTATACAACGATACCCAACACCCTATTTTCAAAATGCTGACCCAAAAACGTGGCCCCGACGCGCTACGACTATTTAACTGTCAAAGTCGGTTTTCCCGTACCCAAAACATACAAAACGATACCCCGCACTGTATTTTCGAAATTTCCACACAGTATTTTCAAAGCGTTGACCCAAAAACTTGACCACGACGCGCTACGACTCACGCTAGAAAGCTCAAAAGCTTTTCGACTCTCCGCAATAACATTACTAAGATTTTGGCACTACCAGATGTTTTCTCCGACGTCTGTGAGAGCGAATAGTCGACAGACAGGTTCACAAGAATTTTCGCAAGATTTCAATGCTTCGGCATTTTAATGCGAACGGAAGTAATTATACTCCATGAATTAGGCTCTCTATTTCTGAAAACCCCTAAACCCTGTTCGTAGCTACAAATTCCCTAAATATTTTTAGTCTATAGTCAAATAGTCTATATATTTGCAGTATAAAAAATATGACTACCAATTTTGAGGTTAACGTAATCAAACATTCCTAACTTTAAAAATAGTGTATACTTTAAAAAAATATATTCGTATTGAACTAGTAAGAAGTTTATTTAAACAACACTATTGGTAATATTGCAATTACTACGAAGATAATGTTTCGTTTGAATTAAAACAATTAGTTTTCTTCTTTAAATTACGCTGTAAGTTTAGTTAGAACCGTTAATTGCCCAACTTTTATCCAATTTACAGAAACAACGACAGAGCGAAGCAATAAAATACACAACAGCATTTGGGTCACTGGCTTTGCAGCTAAAGCTTTTAGGATTTAAAAACAAATAATTTAACATAAAAATATAAATGGGAAACAGTTGTGAACAGTGGTTTCAACTGAAGTTTATTCTGTTTGTTTGGATCCAAACACGGTAATTTTTAGTTGGAAATAACTACTTCGAAATGGTGACACTATGGTTTATTATTTGCTTTATTCATTCCTTACACACTTTGCATCGAAGGTCCCTATACCGTGCATGTTAAATTTGTTATATTTATGTACATTTTTCTCAAAAACCACAAGAGATACAGTGCTATTTGTTTTGTGTATGTTGGATAGTATGTAATTAAGTTTATGTGCAAAACATATTAATTTAAGTCATAAAGCAAAATAGTTGTAATTGGTTTATTTAAGTTACCTTTTTGCTTTCTCACTATACTATAGTGTAGAGAAATTATAGTGATCGCAAAAAAAATATATGTTGAGATTTTTGTAGAAGTATCCGTTTTGGGAGCCCCTGAGTCCAAAAAAGTGGTTTTTACAAACCACTTGTCTGTCTGTATGTATGTATACAAAGCTAGATAGAAAACTATCGATCGATTTCAAACAACTTTGCCCCAAACATGTCAATTAGGCCTATATAGATGCACGAACAAGGGTTTTGAAATTTTTTTAAAAACAACCCCCTTTTTGGCCAAAAACATCCAAAAAATCAGTTATTATTTTTTTTATAAAAAAACGGCTGTAACGATTTTGATCAAATTTTGCTAATTTATAGAACATAATGTACCCTATCATATGCAGAAAACCGTATCTTTCTAAAAATTCTAGTTTAGCTAATAATAACTGATTTTTAGGTTTTTTTTTTGCCAAAAAGGGGTTGTTTTTCAAAACCTTTTTTCGTGAATCTATACAGGCCTGATAGAAGTGTTATGTGCAATTTTGTTCGAAATCGATCGAATGGTTTTCTCTCTAGCTAATAATAATAATAATATTTATTAGTTAATCTCCTACTTTAATATCACCTCTCCTACAATTAATTATACAGTCACAATGAATCTGTTTAATAATTTAAATATGTTTGTAAAAATGTATGTGCCAGTTCCTGGTAACGTCTACCGTTATGTCTAATAAATGGTTCGTTCAACCCGACATCATATACCAACACGGTAAACAAAAAAAATTGGTGTATACGTACTCTGTAAAGATTAGCTACCTGCAGTGACACTTATGCAAATTTTATCACAACAATGCTTTTAAATTATAAAACTGTAACCATGAAAACAATAATCCAGTATTGTGTGATTTTTTTTGTAAAGAGCTGATCTCATACTTCACTCTACACTACACTCGCACTTACACTCTTTACGTTACGATGTTAAAGTAATCATTATTATTATTTCGTTTCCTTAACGAACCCTTAGGGAGTACTCTTCCCAATATTTTCGTTGTGGTGTGAAATAACAAAATAGTAAAGGTTTATTCTCCAACAACTGCTACAATCTGGAGTTCAAGACGGTGATTTATAAGTCAACAACAGCAGAAGTCTGTCACGGTATCGTATTGCCAGGGCAGCGTCTGAACGTGAAATGCAAGGAAATGAAGTCGATAAGTCCAATGGTTGCAATAAATTTTATAATACATTTAACCGACAAACAAATGTGTATTTTATAAGAATTTGGGCGATTTAGTTTTTATTTAATTTTGTTATATACAAAGTGTCGCCGAACTCTCTGGTAACCATTTGTAGATTTGTTCCTGTTATCGAGAAACGTATTTCACTTTTAACATGTTTTAAAAGCATATGTGTTATTCATATGGTATTAATTATGTGTTATTTGTTGAGTTATTGGGAAAGAATGCAGTTATGTTTTTTTAAATACAAACATATCCCCACTTAAGATGCAAAACCTCATAACCTACAATTTTGCCAAAATTAAGTTTTTTTTTCATAAATCGATTTGTACAGCCATTCTATACCTCAACACTTAATTTTATGTCAATCAAACAACCCCCTTTTTGGCCAAAAACATCCAAAAAATCAGTTATTATTTTTTTTAATAAAAAAACGGCTCTAACGATTTTGATCAAATTTTGCTTATATATAGAACATAATGTACCCTATCATATGCAGAAAACCGCATCTTTCTAAAAATTAGTTTAGCTAATAATAACTTATTTTTAGGGTTTTTTTGCCAAAAAGGGGTTGTTTTTCAAAACCTTTTTTCGTGCATCTATACAGCCCTGATAGACGTGTTATGTGCAAATTTGTTCGAAATCGATCGAATGGTTTTCTCTCTAGCTAATAATAATAATAATATTTATTAGTTAATCTCCTACTTTAATATCACCTCTCCTACAATTAATTATACAGTCACAATGAATCTGTTTAATAATTTAAATATGTTTGTAAAAATGTATGTGCCAGTTCCTTGTAACGTCCATTTAATCAAATTATCTTTATATTCTTCGACCTTTTATAAGATAGCTTGCTGATTTTCGTACAGGAGGTAGGTAACCCATAGAGGTACTTGTAAAAAAAATATCGGCTTCTTATCTTTAAACGTTTTTTATAAAAAAAGGTACATAAGCATAAAAAAAAAGTTTGTCAGGAAATCAATGAAACGTAAAACATATCGTCTTTCCTGGTATGCCCACCACCTATGTACTTTCGTTTGGAAGCCCACTTATTACTTCTGGGCATTTTTGAATAACAATTATACGACTAAATAATATCACCAAACACTACACACTAGTATAATGAAACCAAATACTCTTGAAAACTAGCCTCAAAATGAAAAACAAACAAATGAGAACAAGAGAATCACAATACAATTTTTCCTAAACAAAACTAATCTGAGCTAGTGTAACCAACCTTTGAACAAAATATCACTGCCTAGCAACATCTTTTTTATGTACTGCAACAAATGAAACTGACCAGCTATGAACGAAACTTACAGCATCGCGATGAAGGTAAAAAGTCATTAAAAATTTATAAAACATGTATTGAAAGTTGTAAACACTATGTTTTTGGTAGAAAAATATTCAGAAAAGTACAAACTTTAAAATAAAAAAAAAATACAATTTTTAAACCTTTGACTCCACTTAATGCTAGTCTTGACGTTAACGCGTAAGATTTAAATACAAAGAAGAAATAAATGTTGTTGTTAGTACCTTAAAGAACTGTTTGACTGATTGATTACAAAATTGGCATAAAGTTTAACCTAACAATGGTCTATTTTAAGACAAATAAACGATTATATCCAATAATGCTTTTCCAAAAAACCGTACATTTTAATAAACAATTTCAATAAACCTTATCTGTATCCCTTTTAACTCTCTACCGGATAGTGTAATTTTAAAACAAATTGGACGAAGGCTAACAGTTACGTTATGTCTAATAAATGGTTCGTTCAACCCGACATCCTATACCAACACGGTAAACAAAAAAAATTGGTGTATACGTACTCTGTAAAGATTAGCTACCTGCAGTGACACTTATGCAAATTTTATCACAACAATGCTTTTAAATTATAAAACTGTAACCATGAAAACAATAATCCAGTATTGTGTGATTTTTTGTGTAAAGAGCTGAGCTCATACTTCACTCTACACTACACTCGCACTTACACTCATTACGTTACGATGTTAAAGTAATCATTATTATTATTTCGTTTCCTTAACGAACCCTTAGGGAATATTATTCACAATATTTTCGTTGTGGTGTGAAATAACAAAATAGCAAAGGCTTATTCTCCAACAACTGCTACAATCTGGAGTTCAAGACGGTGATTTATAAGTCAACAACAGCAGAAGTCTGTCACGGTATCGTATTGCCAGGGCAGCGTCTGAATGTGAAATGCAAGGAAATGAAGTCGATAAGTCCAATGGTTGCAATACATTGTATAATACATTTAACTGACGAACAAATGTGTACTTTATAAGAATTTGGGCGATTTAGTTTTTATTTAATTTTGTTATATACAAAGTGTCTCCGAAATCTCTGGTCCCCATTTGTGAATTTGTTCCCGTTATCGAGAAACATATTTCACTTTTAACATGTTTTAAAAGCATAGGTGTTATTCATATGTTATTAATTATGTGTTATTTGTTGAGTTATTGGGAAAGAATGCAGTTATGCCTTTTTAAATACCAACATAATGTTGGCAACCCACTTAAACCAACTAACACCCTTGTTAGCGAATTTCCATAGGAAAAATGAGCAATTTCAGTGGCCCTTATGTTAAGGCCCAAGGTCGGGAGATGCAAATAAGCACCGATCATGGTCCCCAGAACACGTTTTGGGGTGTCATTAAAAATATGTATATATGTGTGCGCACTCTAACGGACGCATTTTACGTCCGATTTGGTACACACGTTGGTTGTCTAAGTCACTTGGACGAGTTTGTTAGAAAAAAAAAATGGCTGGAAGTAGACCACATTTTTGACTGGAAGTACCATGTATGTAAGTGTGCGCACTCTAAAGGACGCATTTAACGTCCGATTTGGTCCAAATTTGGATCACAGGTTGGTTTTCTAAGTTGCTTGGACGAGTTCGTTAGCCAAAAAATTGACCGGAAGTAAATCGAATTTGTGACCCGAAGTAACATATGTGTGCGCACTCTAACGGACGCATTTTATGTCCGATTTGGTCCAAATTTGGTACACAGGTTGGTTTTCTAAGTTGCTTGGACGAGTTCGTTAGCAAAAAAAATTGACCGGGAGTAGACCAAATTTTTGACAGGAAGTAATTTTTTTTTGAGATTTTACGTACTAGAATACATTTTTTTTTAAGTTTTCTTTTAAAAAATAGACATGCTAAATAATTCTGCACATTTTGTTTTTTTTACGCGACCTTATAACCCATCTGGTTCTCCCAAAAACAATCAAAACGTAAAATACCATAAAAGTACCAGAATTAAATCCACGGCTTTTACTGGCAGCACCTTCGTGAGTAGATCAATTATTTCCCAAATAGTTGTTTGAAACCCAAAAACATATATAAATTTAATTTTCGAAATCCGCTCAACTCACGTCAGCGGTTCAGCTGCGTGGTCGAATTATTTATATTGTGAAATGTTTTTCTCTATTTCGGGAACAAATCCACAAAATGAGATTAGAGAGTTCGGCGACACTTTGTATTTAAAAAAATCAAATAAAACACCAAATCGCCCAAATACTTAAAATACATATATATTTGTCAGTTGTTAAATGTATTATAAAATTGATTAGAATTATTGGACTAATCATCTTTATTTCTTTGCCCTTCTGAGCCTAACGTGTCTGCTGCAATACCATACGGTGGCTGACAGCCTTTTCTGTGTGATCTTCTAATTCACTGTTTTCTACTCCGGTTTGTAGTAATTCTTCTCGAATAGCCTTTGTTATGAACTAATCCTGTTATGATTAATCCGGGGTTCTGGATATATTTGGTTACGTTAGTTATTAGAATTAGTGTTTTATATGTAAAGGTCACCAGCAAGACAGACCGGGAAGTATGCTATAAATACTGAAACAGAAGCAAGGGTAATGACGCGGAACAAAAATGCTACGAAAGCAGCGGTTGTTTTGTTGGAGATGTCAACAGGAAGCTAGACGGGTTATAAAGTATAATCCGAATCCAGGATCGGGGCCGGAGTGGAGTGATCAGGTGACCAGTGAGCCGACGAGCTGCGAGTTGGGCCAGTTGTGAAAAGTGCGGCCGGGGGATCGAGACAAGGATCTCTATTCGGCTCAAAGTTTGGACCGTTGGGACGTCCAGGAAGGATGTCGAGTGGAGGGAGAGCAGGACTTGTTGAAAACACACTGAGTGAGCAAAACAAAGTATTTTGGTCTGTTGTTAAAGTCACGTTGAATTCAGAGTTTTGGGGTTATTAACATAAACGTAACTCGCTTTAGTTGCCGGTACTGTAAATCCAGCCTGTCTTGTAAAAATCAATACCTAGAAAAGAAATATATGTAATATAACATAAGTACAGTATAGGCTAATGTATCAAATCTATATATATAAAAGCGAAATACCACTCACTCACTGACACACTCATCACGATTTCTCAAAAACTACAGAATGGATTGAAAGGAAATTTGGTATGTAGCTTCCTCTTGGGCTATAGGCGCTTACTACGAAAGGGTTTGAAAAATTCAAAATTTTAGGGAGGTTTGGGGGGTAAAAATTACTAAATCACGATTTCTCATAAATTACCGAACAGATTGGAATTAAGTTTGGTATGTAGCTTCCTCTAGGGTCACAGGCGTTTACTAAGAAAGGGTTTGAAAAAGTTCAAAATTTTATGGGGGATTTGGGGGGTAAAAATAACTAAATCACGATTTCTCAAAAATTACCGAACAGATTGGAATTAAATTTGGTATGGAGCTTCCTCTAGGGCCATAGGCGCTCGCTAAGAAAGGGTTTGAAAAAATTTGAAATTTTAAGGGGGGTTTGGGGGGTAAAAATAACTAAATCACGATTTCTCAAAAATTACCGAACAGATTGGAATTAAATTTGGTATGTAGCTTCCTCTAAGGCCATCGGCGCTCGCTAAGGAAGGGTTTAAAAAATTCGACATTTTAGGGGGGTTTGGGTGGGATCAAAGTTATTAAATCACGATTTCTTCAAAACTACCGAACGGATTGGAATGAAATTTGGTATGTAGCTTCCTCTAGGGCCATAGGTGCTCACTAAGAACGGGTATGAAAAATTTCGACATTTTAGGAGGGGTTTTGGGGGATCAAAGTTACTAAAATCATAATTTCACATCTTTTATTATTATGACAATATTGCTTTTATTATTTAAGATCTATTTTATATAAAAGCAAATACCACTCACTGACTGAACACTTAAAAAGAATACAATTACGTTAAAAAGACTGAAAATACCAACCACCACGGGCAACGCCGTACGGGTCAGCTAGTCGTATATATTTGTATTATTTTATCGTGCGATAAAATTAATTAATGTTAAAACAAGTATTACCACTGAACCACTGTTGTATTATCGTTGGTTTGTTCCTTACCGATTTAACCAATTTAGTGTTCGAACCCGGATGTTGAGGGTTGCAAAATTGAACCCCTATTACCTTCACTGTGATTTTGTTTACACTACAACTAAATAATGGTATATTTTATTAAGGATACTCACTAAGGGTACGTTAAGGACACGAATACTAATAATAATTTCTTCTATCATGGTATGTGACGAGTGTATGGGATTTGTGTTTTGTAAAGGGCAAAATATTAGTTTAGTTGTTTACAAAAATTTTCCCACAATACTAAATTATTGTTTTCATGGTTCACGAACTTGCTATGTCAAAGAACATTTATGCTTAAACCAATAAACTCCCAAACACCTCGTTTCACAGGATTGCCCGAAACCCACAAAATTAATATTCTCTTTAGACCACTCATTACGTTTACAGCGACAACTGGTTATAAAACTGCCAAAACGTTAGCTTTAATCATAAATTGGTTCGAACCACTCACGAGTAAGCTTTGACAAACAATCAACTCCTATAAAAGCGAGTGTACGTACGTGAGTAACATTATAATATAACAGATGATTTCATCTATCATCTGTATTTTACTTTGGGGGTATTAACACGTTGAGTCCCAGACCTGAAACTGACAATGTTTACCTTTAGCCCAAGCAAAATTCATCAAAATTTACAGCAAAACCCGCCGTTTTTTATGTATGTAATTAACCTCAAAATAATGCGAAAACCATCTAAAGTAATTTTTGTTGGATAATGTTTTAGTAATTATTTATTTTGTTGTGCGTACATTTAACTATACACATGGGCCTGGAGTAAAATTTGCACCTATTTCTCCGTGTACACAAATTTGCACACAGATAAAATTTTGTTTAACACTATAAAAAGTATTATGTTTTGTATATCTATTATTGCATACAAGCATGTACAAGGTAAAAGAAGTAATAAACAATCCTATTACTTTAAATGAGCAATTCTTATCTATCTTTGTACCTTTCTATCTGTCGGATCTCAAAAACGGCTATAACGAATTCAAAGAAATTTTGTATTTAGGTGTAGTTTTGATTTTTAAGTACACCCATATAGTTGTATTTCGTGTAAAAACGCAATTTTTTGAGAAAATCTAATTTAAAAGTAGAAAATTTTTAACATTTGGTCTTATGGGTTGCCAGGTTAGTTACAAAATAACAACGAAATAGGCCTAGTACATAACGCGATCAAAACAGCTGTTTATAAACAAGCCAATTTATACTGTTTTAGCACGTTGGAAATAGAGTGGAATAGAACTGAGATTGAGTATTATCCAAAATCAGCTGTTTATTGGATAGTTTTTATTTTATTACTGTTAAAAAAACAAGCTAATTTATACTGGTTTAGCACGTTGGAATTAGAATAAATTGGGCCCGATTTAACTATTTATTTTCTCAAAAAAAAGGTAAACTTTGCAACGATGGATAAATTCTAATAGTCAATTTTGTAATATAGGTAGGTCTGTCTCATTTCTGAAACATAATATTGAGGTTATGTTAATCCTGCAATAATTTGTCCTACATTTCGGTCTGGTTTCAAAACTTTAGTTGGCAGACGATAGTAGAACTAGGACTAAAATCGTAATGAAAGCCTTTCACGTTTCTAAAGCATGTATTTGAGGTTATAATTAATCTTGTAATTACTGTTAATATATTTAAGGCCGGTTTCATAATTTTACAAACCTATGTACAAACGAGCCAAAGATTAACATGATTCTTTAGCTAATTTTCCAAATGTGAGCGAAGCGAAGCAGCCATCTGAGGCCGAAGGCCGAGGCGGGGTTGGGACGCGAAGCGTCCAGGGGCAGAGCCCCTAGTCCATTATAATCTAAAACAGAACATGATACACACCCGGAAAAACAATCCACAATTTACTCTCACCAAAATCCAATTACTTTACAAAACTGTCATATAGATATTCTTGTACAGAATAAAATGCCCTCTGTATTAAAATCATTTTAATGCTGGCTTTGAATTCTTTTTCACCTACATTTTTTTTATTAGTGGGCAGTTTGTTAAACAATTTAATTTCCAGTATTTTTACTTAAAGAGAATAATTTGAGAAAATGGGTATTTAAAGAAACAGCGATTATGTCTGTAAGAATACACTGTATTTCTCAGCCTAGTTCAAACATTAGTCCGGTGTATTTACCTAATTCGAAATGAAGTAAATAGACTGTGACAGAAAGAATAAACGGTACCAGAAACGTTTACGGACCTAAGATTGTTTGTCAATAATCCTTTATTGTTTATTTTGAGTGCAGCTTTCAAAAATCCCTGCATAACTTCGTTAACCACCCTGTTAAGCAAAATGCAAAAATCACTTGATCATTCCACGTTAAACGTATAACCTACAAATAACAAAGCATACATACATTTCACATCTCATACTTAATGCAAAAGTACTGCAGAACATGGTTTACACGGTACAGCTAGTACACGGACGCTACTATGCATACAACATGTATAATAAATTTACATAGTTGTCTTTGGTTCTCTACAATGTTCATCTACTTCCGCATATATTATATTTTTGTCTCTTTATTTCAAACCAGGTTAAACCAAACCTTTGTGGTTTGAGGTTTGATTATATAAGTAGTATATATTTGATTAAGTTAGAATATAAAAGTAATATTAATTCTATACTAATATTATAAAGAGGTAAAATTTGTTTGTTTGTTTGTATGTAGGGGGTAATCTCTGAAACTACTGAAGCTATTGATAAAATAGTTTTACTAATAAAAAGCTACACTTTCCCTGAGCAACATATAGGCTATAATTCATTTTGATAAAAACATTTTTATTTCAATATTTGTAAATTTATTCGAAAAAAATCTGAGGTTAGGCATAGACTAATGAACCATCACATGTACTTACATTTATTACCGTAGCAACCAATTGAATAAAATAACAGATAAAACAGCTGTTTGTTCTAATATTTCCATTACAGGTGATTTCAAACTTTGAAGCAATTATTTGTATTTCTAACTTTTAGTTTAGGGTTTTATTAAATTGTAGACCTGAGCCTTGCTGGTTCTTTTAACCTTTATTATAATTCCTGTTATAAAATATTCGAAATAAATTGTTTTGAACGTTTATCATTATTTGCCATCTTAGATTTGGGATTATTATTAATCCTACACCTTTATTATAAAGAAAACTTAACATGATTATGTGTATAGAAGGTTCCAACTTCGTTGGCGTGCGGAGTACGCAGGGGTTTGGTTTGGTTTATTAGCCTCATTTGGTTACATTTCTGCTTGATAAACATTTGAGTTGTCACAGATGTTGATTACAAATGATAATCATATACACAGAATACAAATTAATACACATAATACACATACAACACAAGACGTAATAAAAATAAGACATATATAACTATATTAACAATTTCAAATCAATCATACAGTAAAACAACTACATATACAATCCATTCAAATATGCATGGTCATCACTAACAATAGTATACTAATACAATCATAATTTTACTAATCCCATTTAACCATTTAAAAAAAATTAAAAACCTGCTTAAACATTCAAAAAGCAGTAAATTTAACAGAGTTATCTGTACTAATATTACAAAGAGGTAACATTTGTTTGTTTTTATGTAGTGGTTAATCTCTGGAACTACTGAACCGATTGGAAAAATAGTTTCACTAATAAAAAGCTTCACTATAACTGAATAACATATTCTATAATTCATTTGAATAAAAAACATTTTTATTTCAACATTTGTAAATTTAGTCGGAAAAAATCTTAGGTTAGTCCTAGACTGATTAATTACTATAGCATCCAATTGAATAAAATAACAGATAAAACAGCAGTTTGCTCTATTTCCATTAACACCTGATTTCACACTTTCAAGCAACTATCTGTAACTATAGAGTAGACCTGAGTCTTGCCTTTAACCTTTATTATGACTGCTGTTATAAAATATACGAAACAATTTGATTTGAACAATTAACATTATTTACCATCTTAGCTTTGTGGTTATTATTAATCCTACACCTGTATCATACAGAAAATATAACATGACTATGTGTGTAGAAGGTTCTAACGGGGTTGGCGTGCGGAGTACGCAAGGGTTTCCCCTAGTCTAAATATAAAGTAATATCCTGCAAAATATAAAACCATCCCACCTGCACTAACGTGGATTTAATGAATACAGAAGGGATCAATGGAACGCCAGCTGTACACTAGATTCGAAATTAATTTGATCGTACAATTTACGTGACATTTATTTTATTTTTATTTTTTATTACAAGTTATTTTCTCTCTGTGAAATTATATCTTAAAAAAACATTGGATGGAAAAACTGACTGATGAACTTAAAAACTTAAAGTTTGAAATATTTTCTAGGATGTTATTGTAGTTTATGTGGAAACAAGATAACAAATATCGCTTTTGAAACTTGGTTATGTAGTATACCATGAATGACCAAATAATTGACCACAGGAGATGCAGGATGTGGGTTAAAGTATGTAACAAAGTTACTTATTTTTAAACACTTTCTTGTACTTTTCTGTATATTACTAATTAACCCATACAAAAGCTTGTGTACGTCCGTACGTGAGTGACGAAACAGTTACCGGTTGCTCATGGTAGTGTAAAATAACTATAATTTTAAAGACATATGTTACGTAATTGAACAGCTGTCTTCAATACACCCCACTTCAGACATATAACAGCTGATTTCGCTCGTCTGTAATAATTTAACAAAACCTAGCCTAGATTATACTTTGGTGTTTGATAAGTTTACAACTTTAATCAAAAGAAACTCCGAATGTAGGTTGTTTTTTTATCCTAGTTGTAACCCTACAGTAAAGACCACGAAATAATACCGTTGAGGGACGGGCTTGTGTACACCGAGACCTTGAACGCTCCAATCGCCTTAGTGCGACGTTATCACGTTCTTCCCATGCTTCTAACTGAACGCGACTCAACGCGTTTATAATTCTCTAAACTGCGCTCAAGCCTAGAGCGGTAAATACCAGGAGTGTTCCAGATTAGTAGATATGGTAACGCTGCGCGACCATCCTATTGGCCGCCACGCAACGGTATTCTTTAGTGGTCTTTAATATAATGCAGGCAATATTGTGGCTAGGTATCGTACAAAATTTATCAATTTGTAAAATACTTTTAATGTAGTCATCTATACTTATAAAAGCCAAATACCATTGACTCATTGACTCATCACAGTTTCTCCAAAACCACGAGGCCTACAAACATGAAATTTGGCACTAATACTCTTTATAGGCACTAAGAAAGGGTTTCCGAAAATTCAAAATTTTAGGTGGCTTGTGGGGGGTCAAAGTTACTAAATCACGATTTCTCAAAACCTACCGAACGGATTGGAATGAAATTTGGTATGTAGCTTCCTCTAGGGCCATAGATGCTCTCTAAGAAAAGGTTTAAAAAAAAAATCGAAATTTTAGGGGGGGTTGGGGGGGGGGGGTCAAAGTTACTAAAAATCCCCATAAGAAATACATAGTGTAATAATATATTTATTGATATAATATATTTTTTGTTCATATACATTTAACTTTGATTTGTCTATCCGTGCAAAGCCGGGTCGGGCCAGCTAGTTTCAAATAAAAATTACCCCAATTCGTAAAAAAAAAAAACTCTTATAGGCTAGGGATTTGTTATGTATGTTTTATTTCGCTACTGTAATAACATACTAAAAGTCCTCGCAAAACAACCTGTGCTACGGCCGCCGATTTGGAAAATAGCGTCCAAAAACCTTTCGTATGATAATTTTCAGTCAATTCCGATCTTTAAATTAAAACAAAATTTCTTTATAACTTCAATTAATGGTAATTAGTGTTGTGTTTTTTTTTTGTCAAAATTGTTTTCCAAATATTTTATTTTATTCTAAACGATTAATTTTATTAAAAAATTGCCAAGATCAAAAGTTTTTAGCTCTTTTCGTGACAAACATTTTTTTAAATCTTTTTTATAGGTCGAATAGTATGTTATTACAATAGCTAAATACATACCAAAGAGTTTCTTTAGGTAATTTGGCTATCATTACTGACCTATTTATGTTTACTACATTCTTGACGGCCTAAACAAACAAAAAACAAAAATCAAAACATAAAACTATATTTTAAACTATCTCTACATTGGGCTATTGATCTGAATAATTGCTATTTCAATCATCAGTTAATTTACAAACATAAGGCCTCTATGACAGATTATCTGATTATTAAAGTCTGAAATAACATAGTTTAGGCTAAATGGCTGTATGTAAAATATGTATGGTTAACATAGTTGACCTAAGTAGGCCTATTAATAAAATATATAATCTTTTGTTTTTCAACATTTATTGTTGTCTTTGAGTAAAATGCTTAATTGTATGATCTGTAAATTTATCGTGTTGAAAATCCATAATGGCACACACCCCAGTTTGGATATAATTTGTTGCTTGTAGGCCTAAGTATTTGTTTTCTAAAAATCGAAGTATGCAAAAGAAATAAAAAAAAAATCTTTTTCATTGACTTCTAACTTCAAATCAAGTCATACAGGCTAAGTTAGTTCTATGAAACATTAAACTTAATATTTTGAAGTTATATTTTTCTCATGACTATGCAATTAATCAGATTTACACTGTATTTTATATCATATAGTCCTCATCATATAGTCCTTGTTAGCGAATTTCCATAGAAAAAATGAGATATTGCAGTGGCCCTCATGGTAAGACCCAAGGTTGGGAGCAGCAAATGAGCACCGATCATGGTCCCCAGAACACGTTCTGGGATGTTCCCCAAACACGCGACATAATAGCTCGCTTGGTTCCCCAAAAATCGATCAAAAAGTAAAATACCATAGAAGTATTCAAAGCCATGTGGTGGATTCTACCGTGAGGTTGGCGTGCGAAACACGCAATGCATTGTGTATTGAAGATACTCCTAATATTCGTAATGGCGTGCGAAGCACGCAATGCTTTGTGTATTGAAGATGCTCTCAATAGGCGAAATGGCGTGCGAACCATTTTGCAGCTATTCAGCACCGTCGTTGGTTGGTTGTTGCTATTTCCTATTTTCCAAATTGTTGGTTAAAACCCTAAAACATAGGCCTATAACCTTAATTTCTTAAATTTGCTCAACTCTCGTCAGCGGTTCAGCTGCTTGGTCGAATTATTTGAATTTGTTTTGTAATCCTTATATATTATTTCTCAAATATATTTTTTTGTCGCTAAGCGATATCTGCCTTAGTTCTTCATCTAAATTTATTATTCAATCATAATTTTAAATCTTGTTCCCCGCTATTGACGAAAAATAGACAAACAACTTAAAATTCATGTTTTCTTTATACTTCATATGGTTTCTAATGAAAGACACCATTTATTAACAATCTGTTTAACTAACATGACAGCTGTTAGATTGTTTACACTGTATATGCAAGTGTAATCTATCACACAATTCAATCAAATTAAATCAACATAAATACACGTAATTTACTTAATTAAATCAATGTTTTAAATCAGGTAAGTAGGTCTACTGATAACATGCGAAATATTCGCACGGTCGGCTAGTTATCTTGTTTTAATATAATGAAAATAAATAAATAAACATATGAACTGTTTATTTAAATATATATAGATTTAAAAAAAACATGAGTGTAATTAGTTCTAACATTTTATTATATACTAGCTGACACGTACGGCGTTGCCAGTGGTGGTTAGAATTTTCAGTCTTTTTAACGTAATTGTAATCTTTTGAAGTGTTCAGTTAGTGAGTGGTATTTGGCTTTTATATATATAAATTTTAAATAATAAAAGCAGTATTGTCATAATAATAAAAGATCTGAAATTATGATTTTAGTAACTTTGATCCACCCAAACCCCTCCTAAAATTTCGAAATTTTTCATACCCTTTCTTAGAGAGCGCCTAAGGCCCTAGAGGAAGCTACATACCAAATTTCATTCCAATCCGTTCGGGCGTAATTTGAGGATGATCAAAAACGCATTGAAAATACAAGGAAAAATGCAAAAACGCCTATTTCTGGCGTAATTTTGGGAGAATCTCAAACATTTTTTAACAGACTACTTTTAGGCCTTAAACGAACCTATGTACCAAATTTCAACATTTTCGGCCAATTAGTTCTCGAAAAAGCCGAGAAAACGCAAAAAATCGCTAGAAAAACGCGAATATTGGGCGTATGTTTGGGATGTTTTCAAAATCCGTTCTTAGTGCGCGTCTAAAGGTCCAACTGAACATGCATGCCAAATTTTAACTCATTTGGTTCAGTACATTTTTAGTTCTGCTAATGAATGAACCAGTGCCATTTCGCTTTTATATAGATAGATTTCTTGCAGATATAAAGCCTATCGCATTCGAATCCTGACGTCCAAAACTATAGGTACATGTAGGTTATGTAACGAATAGGCCATATTTGATATTGTTTATGTATTTTAGAAATAATAAATTATAATTATAATCATTAGATAATTTACATTACCTTTATAGAAATGCAAAAAATGCAGAAAAAGGTTTTCAGAACGGTTAATCGATTCCTGACTTCAAAAAAAACCTATATTATGTAAATTTTCATCAAAATCGTTAGAGCTGTTAGCGAGATCCCCGAAATAAATTTATAAACAAATATACAAGAATTGCTCGTTTAATAAGTTAAGATATCCATAACGTATCTATACTTAGTGCTATCAAAGGTGGTATATAAAATAAGTTCGGATTTTAAATTTTATGCTCATATTTGCAGACTTAACCCCTAGCGCATTTGATTCCTGACGTCAAAAACCCCCTGTATGCAAATTTTCATCAACATCGTTAGAGCCGGTAGCGATATCCCCGAAATAAATTTATAAACGAATATACAAGAACTGCTCGTTTAATAAGATAAATATATCTATAACGTATCTATTCGGCTATACTTAGTGACTTCAAAGGTAGTATATAAAAGAAGATAGGAGTATAAATTGTATGCGCATTTTCCCGAGTTTATGCGCATTTTTGCAGACATAAGACCTAGCGCATTCGATTCCTGACGTCAAAATGCAACTGTATCCAAATTTTCATCAAAATCGTTAGAGCCGTTAACGAGATCCCCGAAATAAATTTATAAATAAATACACAAGAATTGCTGGTTTAATAAGATAAGATATCTCTGTATGTGTATTTAAGTATGTGTATGAATATTACTATTGTTGTAGTTCTGTTGTGAGCGTTAGGAACGAATGCGTTAGTCAATTTTAATTTTCTTAACACAGAAATTCTTGGTTATCAAAGGGCTTCAATTTGAAGTATCACAAGCTGTTTATGAAGTTTAAAAACATTTTGAGATGGATTGGTATGAGAGAAAAGGGTTGTTTTGAAATTTTGTAAATATGGTGTCTCCGTGAAGATACATAACTCTCCCGAGATCAAAGTTTGTTTACCTTTTTCGGTTTTTTAAATTTTAGTATTTAGGGCAAAAGGGTTCAAGTCAGAAAGTGTTAACTTTATTGTACGAATAAAATATATATAGTTTGTGATTTCAATGGTTAAACATTCAAACTTCAATGAAAGAAGTCGAAGTTAAAAAAGACAAATTTACGTATTCTTTAATGTCTATATATATACACTAGCTGGCCCGACCCGGTTTTGCACTGATAGACAAATCAAAGTTAAATGTATATTAACAAAAAATATATTATATCAATAAATATATTACACTATGTATTTCTCATGGGGATTTTTAGTAACTTTGACCCCCAAACCTCCCCTAAAATTTCGATTTTTGAAAAAACTCTTTCTTAGCGAGCACCTAGGGCCCTAGAGGAAGCTACATAATAAATTTCATTCCAATCCGTTCGGTGTTTCTTTTTAGTAACTTTGACCCCTCAAAGCCCCCTACAATTTCGAATTTTTTAAAACCCTTCTTAGCGAGCACCTATCTCCCTACGGGAAGCTACATACCAAATTTCATTCCAATCCGTTCGATGGTTTTAGAGAAATCTTGATTTTGTAACTTTGACCCCCCCCCCCAACTCCCCTAAAATTTCGAATTTGTTTAAACCTTTTCTTAGCGAGCATCTAGAGCCTATAAAGAGTATTAGTGCAAAATTTTATATTTGTAGGCTTCGTGGTTTTGGAGAAACTGTGATGAGTCAATGAGTCAATGGTATTTGGCTTTTATAAGTATAGATAAATATCTTATCAAAATTATGCAAAACATCCCAAGCCGAAGACCAGGTAACTAGTCGTATCCCGTCAGTTTAGAAGCGAGCCAACCACTGTTTCCTGTACTTTCGCCCTCCTACTCTCAAACCATAGATATGAAAAGTTACCTGGTCTAGACGAGATTTGAAATAGGTATCTTCTGATCAGGAATATACCACGTTATCCACTCGGATATGGCTTGCCTTAAGAAAGACTGACAACAAAACAACCCTTCAGTTACTTGCTACCGTATTGCCTATCTCGCCCCTTCTCCTCTCTCTGTTATAATATATACTGCAATGCAAGCCATGAGTTTGTCAAAATTTTGAGTGCTTCTCCTGTATCGTCAACAATTTCTGTCTTAAGCCCTTTGCCCTAACTTCAAAGAAATAACAGATATGGTTTTAGAAAATAATACCCAACAATACGACTAATAGCCAAACCAATATGTTCAATATTTCCTAAACTGTAAACGTGATTTGATCTACAATTCTGTATTAAAAATATTACACATTTTTTTTAAATTTTGTAGTTGGAGATGTACATTGATCGGTAATTTACAATCAATTAGTTTGTAAAAGTAAACAAATTTTTGCAGTTTGGAAATTCAAGCTAGAGTGAGTTCTCAGAACGAGAAACCGTCAAATAAACCAAGCGAGAGGATTGAATGTAGTTGGAAGGAAATATGTGTAATCCTTGCTTAGGCCCGCTGTCATACATTATTGGATTAGGGCTTTCACTTCTTGAAATGAAATCGGACGCTCACAACACCAGAGCTTTTGGTGATATTATCAATTTAAGATAGACCGGATGTTAGCTAAAATACAAGTTAATACACTTTATAATTTTAGTGAACATCTCCATACATAAGAAAATAATATTAGTCTTTACTAGTTAACTTTTTACAAAACACATTTTTCTTATTTTTCAGAGTCTAAAATAAGTCGTTATACACATCGATATTATTTTAATGGATTTCTATATCAACGTAAAGCCTGTGCCAAGGCTATTATGACACTTTGTAAGGTGTTTAAGAAGGTTACAAATTGTATATTTCATAAATACCTTTACTGGATTTCTGCTCGCAGACCTGATTGTTTTTTAGTTAGATGGCGACCGTTTCGCCTATTTATTAGGCATTATCATAAAATTGCTTACTGTACTATAAGTCAAACATCTGACGTTACATATTATATTGGTTAAGTGGCTTCCCACTTTGAAAACCATAACTTTTAAACAGGACTTGTTAGTTAAATACTAGAAATCGATACATTGAAGGAGAACTAATATTTAGGAACAAATATTAGCGGAGGAGACAGGATGGGTCGGCAGACTGGGGTAAATAAACGGGCTGTGTGTACATTGATTCAATGCCATTTTTGATTGCATTGCTTCCTACACCAAGAAGCCAACTAATATAAATATGTTAAATTTGGCTTTTAAGTAGGTCACTCTAAAGTTCTTTGAGATTAATTGGAATCATTCCCTTTCTCCAAACGGGGATTGTCTTAAGGTTGTAAAATATGCATGTCCTCACAGTAAAGTATATAAAAAAGACAAAATGAATTTCTCTCAGGAAATACTTTTTTATTTTAAAAAAGCAAAATTGACACAACTGATGTAACAATGCAATAGTTTTGTTTAATGTTGTTATATTTTGAAATAATATTTTAATGATTATTAAAATATATATTATATATATTCGTATATTTTATTTGTTTTAAAACTCCTTTAGTTTGACCTAAATATAATAAACTAATGGAAACTCCTGTGTGATCCGCACGCCAACCCAGTCGGAACCTTCTATACATAGAATCATAAATTTTCTTTATAACAATGGTGTAGGAATAATAATAACCCCAACGCTAAGATGGTAAATAATGTTAAATGTTCAAATAAAATTATTTCTTATCATTTTATAGCAGCAGTTATAATAAAGGTCAAAAGAACTAGCAAGGCTCAGGTATACACTTTAATAAAAACCTAATATAAAAGTTAGAAATAGAAACAATTGCTTCAAAGTTTGAAATCAGCTGTTAATGGAAATATTAGAGCAAACAGCTGTTTTATCTGTTATTTTATTCAATTGGTTGCTATGGTTATACATGTAAATACATGTGTTGGATCATTGGTCTACGCCTAACCTAAGACTTTTTTCCTACTATAAATGTACAAATATTAAAATAAAAAAAGTTTTTATCAAAATTAATAATATGATTATTTTTTTGTTTTATTTTTTTCCGCTTACACACTTCCTCAGCAAGGGATATTTAATTGTTTTTAGTTTTTTCACTTGTAATTTAATTAAATATCCCTTGCTGAGGAAATGTGTAAGCGGAAAAAAATAACAACACCACTGTAAGCTGCGAAATAAGAATTGAGATTGTCTTTAATGTCGTATACAAGAGGTATTCAATCTGTTAATTCAATAATTGCAGTAAAAACCGTACAAGTGAGATAACATCAACCAATATCGGTAGTTATCAGGGTAGCTCAGATTTTAGAGCATCAGGACGGAAACCTGAAGATCCCGGGTTCAACTCCCGGTCTTGGTCTATGATTTTTCACTTGTAATTTAATTAAACTTTACCTCTTTATAATATAAGTATAGATAAAATTACCATGGAGCTACAATCATTTCAACGTTATATCACTTTGAAAATCTAGTTTATTAAATCAACAAATAAACTAATATTTAATGGGATACATAGAACGTATTTAAATTGTAAATTAAATCGCTCAAAAGCAATATATTTATCAAGGTAGGGTCGTTATTAATTTTAACATCAACAATATTTCTCCTCTTTAATAAACCAATAAATTAAATGCACAGTCTATGCGTAATAAAATAAAATTAGCATTTATATTGGAATTGATAATATAAAATACTAATTTGACCGTGTTTTGAACAATCCTGGACATACAATTCTTAAATTAAATATTATTGTATACTTAGTTGCACGATTCTTGGTTTCCAAGTCACTTTAAATAGTAATATGTAGGATAATATAATAATAATAATATTAAATATTATTATTATATTATCCCATATATAGGATAATATATATAATTACTATCCTGTATACAGCCATGAAATGTTTCGTGCATTTAAAGTTTGTGATTCCCCACTGTATGTCCTTGCTCGCACTCTTTGACTGCAGATATTATGTTATTCCTTTGTGACGAAGTTCTAATTCAAACACCACTTGACTCAATGGCAATAATTGCATGCTGACGATTGAGGACGTTGTTCTTTAGAGAAACTCTCGTAAGTTCCTGGAGCTTGATCTTGTGAAAAATGATTCAGTCTAGCGATCGTAAAATTATGTACTCTCTCGCCTTTTCCCAATTTTCGTAAGATCCTCTCTAAATAGTACTTCAACTTATTCAACATTTATCTTGAAACTTGACAATCTTAATTTCCCCATAGATTCCTTCGGCTGGGAAGGTTGTAATATATAGAGAAGAGAATGACAGATAAGTAATATATAAGTTCCGAGAGATGCTGCTGTCTGGTAGCGGGTAGAGGAACTAAAGTTTCCTTTCTAAGGCTCTCCAAAAAATACTGCCTCCTATCATCGGAAAGCTTATGGAAACAAGAAAATTGACTTTAGATTTCATTTTTCAAAAAGAAGAGCTTTACAGTCCACAAAATGTAGTTGCAGCATTGCAATATTTGTGCAGTTCTATACGCCTTATTTCAATACTTCATTTATTTCACAAAAAACAAAATCCCCAATGACTGCAAGAGTCAATTTAAAACTCGCTGAAGCGGATGAATCCAGTACTGGAGTAGGTTTCGAGAATGGAGGAACTCCGAAACGCGTCGGCAAACTCAAATAAAAGTGTTGAGCTAGAATTGGCAAAAAATTGTACTCAAATTGATGAATGAAAATATAAGGTCATTTAAATATCCACCTGTAGGGTTTTCCAACTATGAAACCAAAAACAAAGACCATTTCACTTATCAGTGATTAAATCAATTAGTATTTAAAGAAATTCTGGAATATTATATATTTGAAAGAAATTAAACCAAAATTTACTGAGTTTAAAAAACAGTAACAAAAATTGGGGTGTAAAGCATACTTTTTTGACACCTAATAAATAGATTTAAGCTAATAGATATAGATTATCAGGTGGTTATTTTTAGTAACTTTGACAACCCAAAACCCAATAAAATTTAGAATTTGTTGAAAACCTTTCTTAGCGAGAGAATCTAGGGACCTAGATAAAGCTACATACCAAATTTCATTCCAATCCGTTCGGTTGTTATTTTTAGTAACTTTGACCCCCCAAACCCACCAAAAATTTCAAATTTTTTGAAACCCTTTCTTAGCGAGCACCTAGGGCCCTAGAGGAAGCTACATACCAAATTTTATTGCAATACATTCTGTAGTTTTTGAGATTTTGTGATGAGTCAGTGAGTTAGTGGTATTAGGCTTAATATATATAGATTTCTCAACTGAAATTAATCATTTATGTTTTTGCCTATGATAGTTCTATTTAGGTCTGAGTTCATGCTGAGGATGAACTTTTCAACAAAAAAGGAAAAACTCTCAAGACAAAAGTATAGTTGACATTTTCTTCTAATGAAGATGTGAAGCAAAATAAATATGCTTGAAAAGAATTGTATAATCAATATCTACATACACAAGCGGCTTTGTCATGACTGAAAGGCTGACATAAGATCAATATAGAGCAAAACCTAATTAATATATAAATAAATACAAAAACGTATGGGGTCATAGACTCGGACAAAGAAATTAGTTTCCAAAATTTGTTAAAGGGGGTATAACCTGTCCACCACATTTAATCTGATTCCCATAAGAGCAATGCTACAGAATAAGTCATTTTTTCCGTTAATTCGTGGAATAAATTTAAAAAAAATTGCTTTCATTTTGAAATAATGTCATATGCGCATGTTGATTGCTAAATAAATTTTCAAAAACCGTTTTGCTTGCATAAACGTACTATATTAATTTTTTACTCAGTTCCAAAAAGAGATATTGCAAAAACCTTAGCAATCAACACTCACAATCTATTTTACTTTAAGGAAAGAATTACAGCTTTTGGTTTTTTTAACGAAAATCACACAAAAATATGCTTATAAGTGAAAGGGTGGCCAGGTTATTATAACATTGAAATTAGTAGCCAACTTCGCCGTTTTTAATTTAGGGACCCGAGCCTTGAGAGCGTAAAAATAGAGAATGTTCGGGATTCACTCCTAGCCCTATACTACATAAAACAGGTGTCCAGATCAAAAGTTTAACAATACTTGAACGTTTACATTAATTACCATAGCAGCCAACTTAGCAAATTTATAATCAGTTTATTATTCTCCACAACATACTGTTTGTTTTTAGGTTTTATTAACAAACTAAAAGAAAACACAATCTAAAGTCATCGAAAAATGCTTACCCTATTATAATTTAAATCAAGCTATTGTTGTTACATGTTATAAAAAAAAAACTGCTGAATTGGATCAAAAACCTAAAGCAATTTTAGGTTAGGCCTGTAATGAATCAAAAGAAGTTTATATGCAACCATTTTATCAAGAAATAATAATGAAGTAAATATTTTTCACAACTAACAGTTTTTTTTTTTTTTTTTTTTTTGATAAGGTAAAATAAAAAATGGCTTACTGTATTATAAGTCAAACATATGGCGTTACATATTATATTGTTTCCTTTAGTTAGTAATATAAATTTTTTTCCAAATGTACATGTTTAAATATCAATAATGAAATTACAACGCATGTCGAATTATTGGGGTTGACCGTGTCTTTTTCGATCTCTGTGTTGCATACGCTTTTTTTATGTCACCTCTCAATAGTCATTTCCATGAAAATATCAGAGTATACAATAATTTGTTAGCATTGGCTTCGACATTGGTGTCACCAGGTGTTGGCTTGCCGAGCAGGGCCGGAGCCTGTAGCATGTATATACATTAAGATAAACTAAACTGCTTTCAATTTGTAAATGTAATCCCACAAAGTACAAAGCAATAAATAGATGTACCATTACAGGGACATTATTTATTTAAGCCTCAACGATATTACTTCTGCTTGATAAACCAATAAATTGAAAGCATACAACCGATGCGTAATGACATAACATTAGCATTTATATTAAAATCGTTATTGTAAAGTACAAATTTGACTGAGACAATTCTGGAAATAAAATCATCGAATTAAGTATAATTTTTATCCTTTTTTATAGAGCCATAAAACATTTAGTGCACTTAAATTTTGCAGCTCCAGACCGTACGCTTGGGACTGAAGTTCTACTTTTATGAACCCACTAAAATTAAGCTCCAAATTATTTTACATATCTTCACAGAGAATCTACAAATTTTGTAAACACATTTAAATAAATACTTGACCTTGTTGAACGCTGGCTACAATGCATCAATTATAACAGTTTAAATAGAAAAGTTGAACTCACTCGCTACGAATGAAAGAGTTTCTGTAAATGGTAGAATAAAAACACTTTTATAAGAGTCATACAGGACTAAATATAAAACTTTAGACCACACGTCAACTTGGTTCCAAAAATTGAACTGAAATAGATCTTTCAACAACTTTGGAGCACTCATGAAAGCGATTACGTAATTGAAGACATCTTAATCCTGGTCTGTCCAGCATCCAGGACATGTTCTGTGAAT
>JAGFPH010006380.1:27777-38750 GCA_018207615.1 Philaenus spumarius | reverse complement strand
ACATCTTAATCCTGGTCTGTCCAGCATCCAGGACATGTTCTGTGAATAAAACGTAAGAGGAGTGTGAATACAAATAACAACATAACGCCCCGGGGTGTCTAATGAACAGAGTGGTACAGATGGGAAATAAATTTCGCAGTAGACATTATTTGATTCAAACAGAATACCAAAGTGTTCTCTAACTGTCGTAGATCCTTTTAGTCACATACAATTGAATTAGAGTTAAATTTGTGATGGAAAAGCCATTTGGAATTACTTGTTTCTGTGTTGTAATTGAGTTTGAAGGCAAATCTGTTAAAATGTTCTAGAAGATCGATAAGACAAATTATACAACTGTTATCATTGTTGATAGTATAACAAACTTGTGGATTTAGAATAACAAGAAAATGATTCTGTATAGCAATTTCACCAAAATGACATTAATGACAACGAATTTTATTTCTTTTACTCGATGTATCTATGTTTTTATTAGCTTATACTTCAGCGATAAAGCCGACGGCATAAACGTAATTGCATAAAGGTGGCGACTTAAATAAGGCGGCACAAAGGTGACGGCATAAAAGTGACGGCAAACAGGTGAGATACAGCTGGTTTAAATAATTCGATCAGCTGCTGTGTGTACGAAATATAATAGTAGAATTTGTTTTCACCCAAGCCTCCAGCGCCGGTTCACTGTTTAGCTGAAAAAAAGTTATGGACAGCTTTGATTCGCTCGCAGAGTACCAACTCGAAGTAGGCCTTGGGTAAGAAGATCCACGGTAAAATCCTACACATGGATTTGAACCGGATTCTTTTCCATGTTGATTGATAACGGCGAGCCAAGCAAACTTTAAGTTAGTGTAAAAAACAAAATTTGCAAAATAATATCCTACATTAAATTTGTTTGTTAAAACCGAAATAAAAGTTTCATTTGGTACGAAAGATCTAAAAAAAGTTGTTACTTTAGGTCATAAAACGTGCTTCCGGTTTTTTGATTTATTTGGCTAACTCGTCCGAAAAAACTTATACAACCAGTTTATACCTAATTAGACTTAGACTGCGGCGGTTAGACTACGAACATAATATTTACGTAAAAAACAATCGGAATCACGTTTTTTTACCGAAAGTAAAATTTTGTTTAGATTTTTCTTACTAGAATGAAACATTTTGATTGTTTCATATAATAAAATATACCTAGGAAATTATTATGCGCATGTTGTTTTTTTTTACACTACCTTATAGCTCTCTTCCTTCCCTAAAAATCGATCAAAACGTAAAATACTGTAACATAAAATCCACGCGGGGCATCTTCTAATCCAAAGCCGACGGCCAAGTATTAAGCTGAGAGCGAAGCGAAGCTGTCCTCGACCCGAGGTTTCAATGTTATGTTGTAAACTCGCAAAGCGAGTAGCGAATAAGGCAGCGCTGTAAGTCGAAGCTGTAGGCTTACGTTCAACACATTCTACTAATATATTTTGAAAAAAAAACAGGCAGATAGATGTTCATTGCTTTCGTAAGCAAACCAATTTCCCAAATTGTTGGTCGAAACCCTAAATTTACTAACTTAATTTTGGAAATTCGCTCAACTCACGTCAGCAATTTATCTGCGTTGTCGAAGTAATTTCTTCACTTGCTTTCCTCAAGGCTCGAGAGCCATACGTTTGTGGTTGTAGACAATTTTATATTTTGAGGACTCCCCTTATACTATGGAATACTCTGATATTTTCACGGAAATAATGATTGGTTTCTTATTGTCAATAATTAAAGTTTTTTAATTTTTCTTCTGTACGTTTATCACTTTTCCTCAACACAATTTTTCGTAGCCATCAACAACTCCTTATGTAATAACGACATGAGTATTTTACTCTAAAGAATTACCATAGCAATAAACCAATTAGGAGGGTGCAGTGAAGTGCATGGTGACTATATGTGGACATTAGACAGAGTGGCTTAGTTAGGGGGTAGGGTGGTGGTAGCTATGACCTGGATAATGACGCATGCGTGATAGGACTAGAGTCCATGCGTGAATTGCATGATGTGTTTATGTAACAGAGATCGTGAAGGTTATTTATATAATGTGAAAACGAGTACTAGAGTGGTGTAATGTTGTCGTATGTCTAACTGAATGTGACAGAACAGCACAAGTTTTATTTTTTATCAGTTTGTAAAGTTACTCTATCACTTATATTCCAGCAAAGTTTCACATCCAGCTCAAACAATCCCAGTTGTGAAAATATCAGATCCATGAGAGTAGTTTTATCGTCGTCGCCCTTAGGCAATTCTTTCAGCTAAAGGTTAAACTTTATTTTATCAAGTCTTGCAGTTTATTTCGTTTCTTGTATTGAATTTGCGACATAAAATCAGATTACTATGTTCAGGGTTTGGTGTTAGATTGTTTGCTAACTATAGTTTTTGAGTGGTAAGCAAGTGTTTTTTTGACAAAGTTCCTTAATGCGGGTTGCGGTAGGAGTTAACAAATAGAAAATGTAATTCGTACCGGAGAAAAAGTGTTAGTAATTTGTTGTTATAGCAATGACAAAAATAAAATACGCGTAACGAAAAAGAGTTATCAAATTGGTTGCTATGGCAATGAATGTAAATACATTCAAGAAACAAGTGTTTTCGTTTATCAATTTAAATTAAGAGACGGTCGGTTCCGTCCGGCGTAGTTCGGATATCATCGTCTAGCGCTGAAATTTTAACGTCTAGGCCTAACCTAAAATTAGTTTGTGTGTTAAATTTTAATTGTATGTATTTCTGATGCATTATTATAAAAAAATATTAGCTTTTTGCACTTCTTCATAATTTAAACTCATAAAGAGGATATGACATAAGTGCATCATCTACTGTAAACAAATTTTTCCTACTAAGCAAACATCCACATCCTCCTCACCCTCGATATTCCGAGTCAGGTGAGCTAACCACTCGGCTACGAGGCCCTTCATAGAGCTCCTATACTTTGATTGAAAATGCTTTATGATTGAGAAACACGCGACCGTAGTGGGGGAGTAAAGGCTCACCATAAGCTAGACCAGTCAGAAATAGTCAGTTGTCGTAGTAGCCGATGCACCCCATGTTGCCAGATTTCTGTCAAATAGTTTGTCATTTGAAAGTCATTGTAGTCAGGTAATTGCTTGATGAGTTACTATCAACATGGCAACATTGCGTCGATGCCTCCTACACCAACGCATTCAGCCATTTAAGTTAAATAAAACTACAACAATCATTATGTTTGCGTTTTTGCACATAATAAAGCTTATCTTCGGACTACATCATCTACTGTGTATAGTATAACGCATTAAATCCAGTGGATCAGATAGTTTGAACAAACGTTTATAAAAACCGGACAACATAACATACATGCATCTACAGTAGTTTTATTTCATGAAACTAATGTTGTATTGGTACAGATTTCCGTAGAGAAATGTCTGTTACTATTGTTATGTTGAGAGCATTTATCTTTTGAATAAGACATTGAGTGAAGCAAGAAACAGCAAGACACTCCAGTTTTCTTGTCTAGTTATCACTATATTCAGTATTCAGATCGAGATACTGTATCTCTAATCATACATTCTGTTATTGCTAAATACACAGTACAGGATTATTATTTGAGTTTAATTTTACAATTACTTTTGTTTAGGGAATTTAGATAGAAAGGATAAGATACTCTTAAGATCTTTAGTTTTCAAAGTGCTTTCATGGTCCCCAGAACACGTTTTGGGGTGTCATAAAAAATAATATATATATGTGTTAGCACTCAAACAGCCTCATTTCAAGTCCAATTTGGTACACAAGTGAGTTTTTTAAGCTGCTAGGATGAGTTTTTTTAACTAAAAATATCCATAAAAATGGAAGCTCGTTTGTTGAGCAGAAGTAAATTATTCTATGATTTTTCGTTCCAGAATGAAATGTTTTTGGGTTTTTATTTAAAAAAATTAATACAGTAGATCATACTGCACATTTTGTTTATTTACACGACCTTATAACCCATCTGGTTCTTCCAAAATCAACCAAAACGAAAATACCATAAAAGTATCCGGATCAAATCTAAGTGAGGGAGTTTACCATAGGCAGTTTCTGATCTGAGGCCGATGGGTGGGTGCAACCACTCGATGGCGAGTTTGTCTACTGTGAGCGAAGCGAATCAGCAGGGGCCGGAGGAGGATGTACAAACCAGCGAACATAGAAACATAATAGAAGGGACACTTGAACCGAAATCTGTCGCCACCCGTATAGCGCTTGCTACCACAAGATGGCATGCGCTGCGGATGAGTCACTGTAGTAGGTCGCGCCTGGACCAATAAGAAATCACCTTTGCAAAACCTTATCATGTTTAGGTCAATGAGACTGTCAGCTTAGATAGGCTAAGTTATGTTTCAAAAAACTATATTTATCTTCCAAGTACATATTTAATTTCAGTTTATTATTTATTATATCATCTATTATACATTTATTGTAATTTCTCTTTCAATTCCATGTCAAACTGTGACTTTATACATGTTGGTTTTTTTCTTTCTGAATAGTAAGTAATTTTTTTTGTAGAATAAAATCTTGTAAATACATACAGATTTTTTAGTACAATAAATAAGTATTTTGATTTTTCAATGTATCGCTATTTGATTTTTTTTTTTAATAGGCTTAAGTGAAATAATAATGAAATAACTTGTTATTATGTTTATGAAACTTATTAGTACGTAATACAAGTGTTTATATAAATTTTTTCCTAACACAATATCAAAAATATATCGATATATGTGGGTTACAGCCTCTCAGACCATGATCACTACTAATGTAATAAAAATCACGTCACCGCTCTAGGGTTAAATAAGTACAGTTACAACCTTACTCTGACTTTATTGTTTATTTACATTTCCAAACTAAAAGAAACTAATAGTGGGAGATATTAAGGGAGATTTTAAACGGCGGAATATTAAAGCTGAAAGTTTGTGTATAAAGCTAATATATTTTTCAATGATATAAAAAAAGTTCTGCAATATAGTAATAACCAATTATTTAAAAATTAAATACATGTCGGTAACTAATCTAATATGTCATATTTAGCTGCATATACAAATATACTCAAAGTATGTCTTTCAAAACCGTTATTGTAAACTCTAAACTTTAATGCTAAGCTGACCAACAAGAGCCGAGATCAAGTTCCAAGCTTCAGCCTATCGCATTTAGCGGTAGTCAACGAGCCGCATAAATCTATCTCAATCAACCTGCCGTATTAACCAAACGACAAAAGCCAAATAAAAAAAAAAAATTTCATACGATTTGACTATTAAGACAACTTTTATTCGCTTTGGTAATTCACCTGCCCTAAGAATACGCAATTTCCCCACTATCTAACTTTTTCATGTCACGATTTAAAAATCACTGTAAACTGTCAACTTAATTTAGGTATTATGACTGCATTGAAGTTAAAATTAATACTTTCAATTACACCATTAGCATCCACAACTAATATAGTTTAACTGTGTTAAGATTCTAATTTTTATCTTTACGTTAAGTATTGTAAAACGAAGTGTGATTGAAAAGTGTTCACAAAAAATGTAACCGTGTTTTTACCGTCAATAAGTGGGTTTGCCTATCGCAAGATGGCGGAGGTGGCGACAACTACGGCAAGTGCTTGTTACTGCATTTGTCCCTTCTATTATTTTTCTTTGTTCGTTGGTACAAACCAATTCTACTAATACATTTCGTACACGCAGGTTGCAATTCAGGGCCTTCGTGTGTAGACTAATTTTCCAAAACCTTGCTTAAAACAGTTAAAACCTTAGAACATATAAACTTAATTTTGGTAAATCCCCGTAGTTGCCTAGATAATCTGTTACTACTTTACCATGTGAATCTTTTTTTAACAAGTTCTATCAGTTGTAAGTTGTATTGAAACGAGAACATAATGAGCAAATTGTTTCAGAACCAGAAACAATAGATTGAGATAACAATATATTCAGTTTCAATCGCATTACTTACGCACCTTTGATTCATTGCTTTATGAACTTCTTTGGTATATTTTCTCATTTTAAATTTATGTATGCCCAGCAATGCTGAGCTTTCAAAAATTATTATTAATTTTAAGTGAAATTTCTTACTAACATTCAATTTAATCAGTTACATATATAATGAGATGTATGAAACGCATGGACGAGAGTTTTGAGATCTATTTCGTCATAATGCTGACATTTACAAATTATATTTTCTGAAACAAAACTATTTATCCTTTTTAGTTATAATTTTTTTAAGATTATTTAAACATTAACTGAATACCCGTGATTCGCTACAGGGAATTTGTTTTTTCCATCATTATAATTCATAATTAATTGTAATATTTTTCTCTCGTTTTCTTTCATCTATTATTTTACAAAAGTGAATAATTATAACATGCATTTTGAATTAGTTTGGTATTTATTATCCACTGGCTAAACGTCAATCGTCTTCGTCACGGTATGTGTGCTGAATAAATTAAATCAATAAACACACTAAAAATTCATATTGAAGAGCGCTAAACCTTCTTTTTCAAGCTCTAAACCTACTGACTGGTAAATCACAGTCTTAGCTGGATGTTTGCTGATCCCCCAGATACTTCTTTAATATAAGAATGAATAGATCGTTTTGATCAGCTTATGTCTAAAATATTTTCTTAAAATTGATAAGTGAAACATTTCAGCCCTCTAGCTTTAAGGAAAGAATAATTATTATTATTTATTGTTTTTATTATATTTTTAACTCTTAGCAGCACGTAACAAAATGTAAAATCGGTTTATTTTCTATATGAACCTTGTAGGCTAAGAAATTAATGTACAAAATTTCAGCTCTCTAGTTTTAACAAAATTATAACAATAAATATTGATTGTTTTTAATGGTTGTTATCACATTTTCATCCCTAGCAGCACATAACAAAATGTAAAACTCATTTACTTTTTACGTGTGTTTTGTATAAAATAAGTGTACAAAATTTCAGCTTTAAGGAAAGTAAACAAACAACATTTATTGTTTTATGGGATGTTTCCACCCATAAAGGACAAATATTTTAAAATACTATCTTACTGCTCCTCTAGCACCTATGAGCAATATGTGCAACAAATTTCACGTTCCTTGGCGGTATTAAATAAATATTTATAGTTATAAGGGTTGTCACTAAGTGATCACCCCTTAGCAGAACGTGATAAAATGTAAAACTGGTAAATTTTCTTATATGTATCTTGTAAGAAATAAACATACAAAATTTCAGATTCCTAGCTTTAAGGAAAGTATAAAATTTATGTTTATTGTTTTTAGGAGTTGGTAACACGTTTTCACTATTTAGAAGGATGGAGCAAAACGTAAAACTGGTTGACTTTTTATATGCATCTTGTGAGAAATGAAAATATTAAATTCAGCTTTTTGACTTTAAGTAAAGTAAATCGAACAATATTTACTGTTTTAGGGGATGTTTCAACCCTTACAGGGCAAATATTTTAAAAGCCTTTCTTAGTATGCCTCTAGCCCCTATGACAAATACGTGTATCAAATTTCACAATCCTAGGCGGTATGGTTTTTGAGATATATAACAAACGATATTTATTGTTTTATTGGTTGTTTCAACCCTTACAGGTCAAATATTTTAAAATTATTTCTTAGTGTGCCTCTAGCCCTTATGAAAAATATGTGTATCAAATTTCATGATCCTAGGCGCTATGGTTTTTGAAATATATAACAAACGATATTTATTGTTTTAGGGGTTGTTTAAACCCTTACAGGCCGAATATTTTAAAATCCTCTTTTAGTGCGCCTCTAGTTCCTATGAGAAATATGTGTAACAAATTTCAAGTTCCTAGGTGGTATGGTTTTTGAGATACTTTGATAAGTCAGTGAGTGAGTGAGTGAGTGGGTTTTGGATTTTATATATATATATATATATAATAGATTTTAAAACAATAACTAAAACTTGTTTTATAATACCACAATATTTTTAAAATTATGACATTTAAATTGCATAAGTCTTATGACACAAAGCTAATTGCAATAAGTAACCGTTTATGTTTTAAAATTTAGTTTTTGTCAGTTAATAATATTTGTCCTGTCTATGGTGGTTTTCCTATCTGCTTTATTAATATACATTAGATTAATTGTTTCAAAATGAAATCGCAATTACACCAAAATTGCTTGCCTCCAGACACGACAGCCATAAGTTAGTGGCTGCAGCTAATTATATGTTTAGAGGGTTCCACTACCCGCTCAGATATTGGTATACTCTAATATTTTCATAGAAATGAAGATAGATTTCTTCCGTCCATAATGAAAGTTTTTTAAATTTCTTTTGGATGGTTATTACTTTTCGGCAACACAATTTTTCCTTGATATCAACAACTGTTAGTTGAGACATGAGCATTTTACTCTAAAGAATTTTCATAACAATAAAGCAGTGACAATAGGTGGACAGAGTCGCTTGGTTTGGTGTAGGGTGGTGGGGGCGATGACCTGGGTCCTGACGCATGCGCGATAGGACTAGAGTTTATGCGTGAATCATAAGATGTTTTTTTATAAAAGAGAGGTTGTGAAGGTTATTTATATAATGTGAAAACTAGTACTAGAGTGAACTGTATGTCGTATGTCTAACTGGATGTTACAGAACAACACAACTTCTATTTTGTATCAGTTTGTAAAGTTACTCTACCACTTATATTCCAGCAAAGTTTCACATCCAGCTCAAACAATCCAAGTTGTGAAAATAACAGATCCATGAGAGTAGTTTTATCGTCGTCGCCCTTAGGCAATACTTTCAGCTAAAGGTTAAACTTTATTTTATAAGTCTTAAACTTTATTTCGTTTCTTGTATTGAATTTGCGACATAAAATCAGATTACTATGTTCAGGGTTTGGTGTTAGATTGTTTGCTAACTATAGTTTTTGAGTGGTTCTAAGTTCCTTAATGCGGGTTGCGGTAAGAGTTAACAAATAGAAAATGTAATTTGTAACGGAGAAAAAGTGTTATTAATTTGTTGCTATGGCGATGACAAAAATAAAATACGCGTAACGAAAAAGAGTTATCAAATTGGTTCTTATGGCAATGAATGTAAATACAATCAAGAAACAAGTGTTTTCATTCATCAATTTAAATTAAGAGACGATCGGTTCCGTCCGGCGTAGTTCGGATATCATCTAGGCGCTGAAATTTTAACGTCTGGGCCTAACCTAAAATTATTTTGTGTGTTCAATTTAAATTTTCTGCATTATTTCTGATGCATTATTATATAATAAAATATTAGCTTTCGCACTTCTTCTTCATTATCTATATACAGGGTGTCCCCGAACTCTCTGGACCGCTTTTGTTGATATGTTCCTGGGATCCTGAGAAACATATTTCACAATATAAACATGGGTCTACGGTGTTTATTTTTCCGTCTGTCTGTCTGTATGTGTTTTTTACAAAATACTTAATATTTTTGGAAGTAGAAAAGATATTGATCTCAAACTTTGTATACCTATTTTTTGCGTAAACTTTTATTACTGTATAAAAAATTAGAACTTTTTTTAATATTTTCAAAATGGCCGCCGTTTATAATTTTTAATGTCAAATATCTCAAAAACCGCTAATTTAACAAAAAAATTACAAGAGACAAAAAAGTTTACCTTTTTAATGACAAACACAATGGTTTTTTTTTTATTTTGTCTGTAGCTCAAAGGATAACAGAGATATTGACAAAGAAAAAGAAAAAATGTATTTATTTTAAAACAAAACCCAGAATACTCTAGAAACAAAATATGTTATAGTTATTATCAGCTAAACTAATAAGTTATTTGCATAATGTTCCGAGCACTTTCTGAGCTGATTCAACTAGCAAAAAACAATGAAAAAGTTCATATATTCATAGGTCTCTTCGTTAGAGAGTTCTTACCCGTGTTTCAGATTACTCACAGAAACGAACCCCTATTGAAATATGTAGGATGTTAATTAGGTGTTAAATTTAATTAAATTTACGTAAAATGAGCAGATAATTTTTTTAAATAGGTCCCAGTTCTGTAACTGCAGTAATTGTTGCGATATTTGACCCAAAACGCAAAATTCTGTCCGAATTGAGACCGAATTTAGCGTTTTGGGTCAAATATCGCAACTATTACTGCAGTTACAGAACTGGGACCTATTATTTTAAATTTATCGGCTCATTTTACGTAAATTAAATTAAATTTTACACCTTAATTAAAGTCCTACATATTTCAATAGCGATTCGTTTCTGTGAATAATCTGAAAAATGGTGAAATCTTTCGCCAGCTGTAACTCGCTAACGAAACAGCTTAGCTGTTCTTATGAGTATATGAACTTTTTTCATTGTTTTTGCTAGTAGAATCAGCTCAGAAAGTACTCTGAATATAATGCAAATAACTGATTATTTTAGCTCAAAATAACTTTAAAATATTTTGTTTCTAGAGTAATTCTGGGTATTGTTGACAACTACCAAAAAATACATTTTTCCTTTTTTTGTCAATATCTCTGTTATCCTTTAAGCTACAGACAAAATAAAAAAAAAAACATTGTGTTTGTCATTAAAAAAGGAAACTTTTTCGTCTCTTGTAATTTTTTTGGTAAAGTTAGCGGTTTTTGAGATATTTGACATTAAAAATTATAAACGGCCGCCAATTTGAAAATATTTAAAATAATGTTCTTATTTTTCGTACAGTGATAAGAGGTTACGCAACATATAGGTGTACAAAGTTTGAGCTCAATATCATTTCTACTTTCAAAAATATGAAGTATTTTGTAAAAAACACATACAGACAGACAGACAGACGAAAAAATAAAACGCGTAGATCCATGTTTATATTGTGAAATATGTTTGTCTCGATCCCAGGAACATATTCACAAAAGGGGTCCAGAGAGTTCGAGGACACTCTGTATATAAAAGCGAAATACCACTGACTCACGGACACACTCATCACGATTTCTCAAAAACTGCCGGATTGAAATTAAATTTTGTATGTAGCTTCCTCTAGGGCCATAGGTGCTCACGA
>JAGFPH010006379.1:56013-80167 GCA_018207615.1 Philaenus spumarius | reverse complement strand
TTAACCAATACATCCAGAAACGGTAAACACTTATTTGTCTCCATCTCCATGGTAAACTGTATGTCATCAAAAAGGCTATTCAACAACACCAAAAATTCATTAAGGCGTTCCAGACCAAAACTCCAAATACAAAAAATATCATCCACATATCTAAGCCACAGCTTAGGTTTCAATACTGATTTGGCAAACAACAACCGCTCAAAATGATCCATAAAGATATTACACAAAAGGGGGCTAAGAACACCTCCCATCGGAAAGCCACTGGTTTGTTTATAAAATCCACCATCAAACTGAAAATAATTGGATTCAGCACACACTTTTAACAATTTACCCAATATTTCAACAGGAATTTCTGATCTATTTTTTAAGGTAAGATCATCAAGTAACTTTAAAATAATAATAGTAATAAAAAACTTAATGAAAAACCATTAACGACAGTTCAGATTCCGTATGTAAAAGGTATTTCGGAAAAAATAAGAAGATTTAATTCCAAGTTTTGTATTAGGACTGTTTTTAAAAATTCATTAACCATTAAAAATTGTGTTACTAAATTGAAACCTAAAAATATCGATTTGGATAGCAAGAACATTGTGTACAATTTACCCTGTCAGTGTGGGTTGTCGTATGTGGGACAAACTTCTCGTCCATTTATAAAACGTGTTTCTGAGCATAAAAAATGCATAAAAACGGGCGAAGTTAATCGGTCTAAAATTGCGGAGCATATCATAGCTAACAATCATTCTATTCTTTGGGATGAGGGATTCAAACTTCTAAAAGAGTCTAACTGGAGAAAGAGAGTTTTCAAAGAGACTGCTATAATGTCCGTGAAGGAGAACTGTATTTCCCAGCCAAGTTCCACCGTTAGTGCTATTTACTTCCCTTTAATTAAAAATGAAGTACAGAGACTTTTTGACAGGCCTAATGTAAGAATTAATAATACCAATGTAGTGGGGGTTGAACCTTTGAACGACCTACGATTGATTCCTACTCAGTCAACCTTTGTTAGGCGTTCGGAAAGGTTGCGACAAAAAACGTCCGCTAAGACCTAGGACTTATCACCTGAGGACGCGAAGTGTTGTTTTTTCTTCGCGAAACGTCGTGTTGTGTATATTTTACTGTATTGTTCATAGGATTTTGTGTTGTGTTTTTGTGTGTGTGGTGTGACGTGGAGCCTTGCTTCAAAGATTTTATATTTGACGACAACGTGTCCTGCGGTTATATATACAAGTAAAACAGCAATAAGGTGGGTGTAGTCCATTAAGAGTATAGTAATTTATCTACCCCACCTATAAATGTCTTTCAAAACTAAAATATTGTCCACTGTCGAATACCCTTTTCTAAATCCAGCTTGTGCCTCATTTATGATTAAGTTATCATTGGCCCAATAAGTAAGCCTGTTAAGTAATACGCTAGTAAACAGCTTTGCAACACAGTCAATAAAAGATATGCCCCTATAATTTTCTGCACAGCCGACATTTCCTTTCTTATACAAGGGATAAATTATAGAATTCTTAAAGCTTTGGGGTACCTGTTCCTGTTTAAATATGTTGTTAAAAACTATTGTTAATTTTGAAACCAGCAAAGAAGAACCATTTTTGTAAAACTCGTAAGGTATTCTGTCTAATCCGGGGGCTTTATTATCTTTAGTTTTTCTTAATGCTATTATCAATTCTGACTCGGTGAAGTCCCTGTCTAATAAATCATCTACAAAATATGGTTCGGCGAATGACAGTCTATCCGTTAACAGTGGTGCATTTAGCAGCGAGTTAAAATGACGTACCCATTCTTCCGCATTAATGTTTGACTCCGTTTTACGATTTTGTTTACTTTTAAATGTATTTATTGCTGCCCAAAGACTTTTTGTGTCGGTTACTTTACCAAAAACACTTAAAACATTTAATAAATATTCACTTTTTTTCTTCTTACATAACAACTTAAAGTCGCGGGCGGTTTGAATGTAATCTTTTCTAACAATTTCGGATGTTGTTCTACGCGTCAACTTGAGTAATTTGAACATTTTACGCCGACTAATAAATCGACATAAAGTTGCTAATATCTCGAAAGGGAAGAGTTTTTAGAAAACAATGTAAGACACAAAAAATGTTTATTTCAAATTGCTTGACCTAAAAAATTGCTTCCAAATCGAGTTCGTAAATTTTATTTTTACTCCTCCATCTTAAAAATTTTGTAAAAAATAAAATTTACGAAATCGATTTGGAAGCAATTTTTTAGGTCAAGCACTTTGAAATAAAAATTTTTTGTCTCTTGAAATCTTTTCTAAAAACTCTTCCCTTTCGAGATATTAGCAACTTTATGTCGATTTATTTCAACACGTTTAGGGCCGCTATTTTGTTTTGGGTGGTCCGATTTTAATTTTCTTTATGTCATTTTCCTAGTCTTAAATATACCTTTAAAATGAGGTATCACATGACCATAATTCCCATTTAAAAATATTTAGTAGCTATAAAAATTCCGATTTTGAGTTGGGGGGCAACGTTGCCCTATGCATGGGGAAGTGTGCTTTCATCACTTATAAACAACCCCCGGGTTTGGATTTTCTATCAATGCTCGGTGGAGAGTTAAGGGAGTGTCTCCAAACTTTTAACTAACCCTGTATATTGCATTTTTACCGAATTCGATTCTGGCTGACCTAAAGAAGAAAATAATATTTTGTCTTATATCTTACAATTATTACGTTATTATTTAGTAATATGTTTCAACTTATAAATGTGTATATGTAGATATGTAAATGTTTGCTTTTTATTTCCTGTCACATCTATACTATACTAATATTATAAAGAGGTAAAATTTGATTGTTTGTTTGTATGCAGGGGGTAACCTCTGAAACTACTGAATCGATTGAAAAAAAAATTTACTAAAAAAAGCCACACTATCCCTGAGTAACATAGGCTATAATTTATTTTGATAAAAAAAAATTATTTCAATATTTGTAAATTAGTCGGAAAAAGTCTTAGGTTAGGCCTAGACTAATAAACTAACACACGTACTTTATTACCATAGCAACCAATTAAGTAAAATAACAGATAAAACAGCTGTTTGCTCCAATATTTCCATTAACAGTTGATTTCAAACTTAGAAGTAATTATTTTTGTATTTCTAACTTTTAGGTTAGGTTTTTAAAGTGTAGACCTGAGACTGGCTGGTTATTTTAACCTTTATTATATTATAACTGCTGTTATAAAATATACGAAATAATTTGATTTGAACATTTAACATTATTTACCATCTTAGGTTTGGGGTTATTATTAGTCCTACGCCTTTATTATAAAAAAAACATAACATGATTGTGTGTATAGAAGGTCCCAACGGGGTTGTCGTGCGGAGCACGCAGGGGTGGCCTCTAGTATAATATTATTCATAAAAAAAACTTATGTAGTAAAAATTACATATTTGGATCTATTTATTCAGTAACAATCGCCAGATAGGCTATAATATACACAATCTATAGTTATAACTTCTCGTTATTTACAGATGACTAAATATTTTAAAGTATTAAAATTGTTTATGTGAATTAAGGGCACGGTCGAAGTAACTTTCTGTAACACATTTTAGATACGTAAACTATCCCTCAAAGCTTAAAGTTCAAGTTTATTACTAATAGCTTTCAAAATCCTGAACTAATTACATTATTAAATCAGAATGTTTGGAACTTGTCGATCTGTTGGTAAATGTTTAGTTTTAGTTAACATTATTAGTATCTAAAAGTTCTGACTAAGATTTAGCAAAATATGTAATACTTCTGTTATAATGGATTAGCACGTAAAAAGCAACAAATAAATTTATAAAATACCTATGGGAAACCCCTGCGTACTTCGCACGCCAACCCCTTTCGAACCTTCTATACGCATAATTATGTTATGTTCTCTTCATAATAAAGGTGTAGAATTAATAATAACCCCAAAGCTAAGATGGTAAATAATGTTATGTTCAAATCAAATTATTTCGTATATTTTATAACAGCAGTTATAATAAAGGTTGAAAGAACCAGCAAGGCTCAGGTCTACACTTTAAAAACCTAACCTAAAACAATGAATACAGAAACTATTTCTGTATTCATTGCCTAAAAGTTAGAAATACAAGAATAATTGGCTCAACGTTTGAAATCAGCTGTCAATGGAAATATTGGAGCAAACAGCTGTTGTATATGTTGTTTTATTCAATTGGTTGCTATGGTAATAAATGTAAATACATGTGTTGGTTCTTCAGTCTAGGCCTAACCTAAGATTTTTCCGACTAAATTTACAAATATTGAAATAAACAATGTTTTAATCAAAATGAATTATAGACTATGTTACTCAGGGATAGTGTAGATTTTTATTAGTAAAACTGTTTTTTCAATCCGTTCAGAAGTTTCAGAGATTACCCCCTACATACAAACAAACAAATTTTACCTCTTTATAATATTAGTATAGATATAATGTGAAATATTTCTCTAGCGAGAATATCAAATAAAACCAGCAATGTTAGTTATGCTTATTAAAACATTTATTTATTGTTTAGGATTTAATAATCTTCATAAAACAATGGACGGTGCAATCAAAAGTATGGCAACGGTATTGAGTGGAAGCGACGGTAATATTTCAGTTTTAATTATAAATCTCATCTTTGCTTGTTTATCTAAATTACAGTAAACCCATATTATGATAAAATGAAGTAAATAATTAAACCGAGAACAAATGTATTCCAAAAAGGCTTTTCCTTATTCATGAAGTTAAATTGAAGACCTGATAGGGAAAGCTTTACGTAAAATATACATTCTTGTGTATTGACTTACCTTTGTACAAATTCTTTAAACACATAGTCGTAGCAATTGAGTTTTGAAAAAAAAAACACTGAATAGCTTTCATTTAAGCAAACAAATTTAAAACAGTGATCAAATACTGAAACACGTATGCAAACGATTACGAAAGCACATGGCTTATTGTTAGTTTATACATTATTTAGAGACGTTACATAAATAAATGAACTGATAAATAATGGTTGGTATCGTTACTGGTTTATTTGATGAAACATTAGGTTCGAAAGAAGACAAGCGAAAAAACATGGACCAAGTCCGGAATTTGAACCACGGAACGGTAAAGTCCTGGGTTCAAATCTCGGTCTTGGTCCATGTTTGTTCTGTTGGGATCCATTCGACCGCTAGATAGTGCGTTTGGTAGATATTAGATGTCTCAACCTCGCGAAGGGTCAAACACTCGATAGTAGACGCCATCCTATCAAAGAAATTGACCAATAACAGACAACGAAAAGGATTCCATGATCGAAGACTACCTAGCAGTTGAAGACTACCTAACCTAACCTCATCCCTTTGAAGACATGCCGGGGGTGTGTCACAGACGAGTTTGATGGTGGCAGGGATTGTCTCCTCCCACTGCGAAATGGACTATCGATTGTTTGCAACATCTGCGAAATGGACTATACCCCCCCCCCCCCCCCCCGTGTGGAATGGACATCTGCGAGGTGTTTGAAGGCACCCCGTTCTGTTTTAATGTGTAAATTAAGTTCCAATTTTCCTTAGCATGAACACAAGTAGTAGTGCAAATTCTATAATAGTTAAAAAAAACCGACAAAAATTTAAAAAACGAATTAAACTGAAAACCAGACTTTTTTGTATTACATATTCATTTTATTCCCTGAAATTTATACAAAAACATACAATATAAGAAAATCAACTCCTATATAAACGAGTGTAAATACGTACGTATAGCTCGTTAGTTTTAGCATGGACTTTACGATGCGCTGGCGGGAGGGAAGAATATAGGCAAGTGGGGATGCCGTCCGCTGGAAGGGAAGGGACACTACGTTCTACTTATAAAATTAATCAAGTTAATACTTATAAGCCTACTATCAAAGTTGTCGCGACAGCTTTGTGTTGTATTACTTGCAACATGTAAATACTGTATAGATATGGGACTTTTTATATCTATATATAAATAGAATAAGAGTTTTGTTTGTAGACTGTTAAGAATAGTGTGATTTTTCGTTTATTTACGTTTCATACACCAAAGAATCCGAAACAAGCCTTATCTCAATTTTTGTCTGTCTGATGTCGGTAACGCTCGCAGACCTGTTTCTTGTTCATGATTAACGTTAAAACAACTTATAACGATAGACATAATAACTATTTTAACAAAGAAATAAACATGAGTAACAATAAAAACTACATTTTGATATTATTTACAATACAATTATTAAGTAAAAAACGAATAAACTTAATAACTTATTATTTACAAAAGTACATAAGTAGGCCTACGTTTGTTTATTCATGTAAAAGTATCGGTAGTACGGTAGTGTATTAAAATTGTGTCTATTTATATTACGCGATGATTTGATATCAGCTGCTCCAATTAATTTAGTGAATATGAAAATCAGCTGACCTCAATAATTTAGTTAGTGCTGTAAACCAAAACTAGGCATATGTTGTCATTTTTACTTCAGGAATGTTACTGAGAAAAATAGGTTATTTTGAAAATAAATATATTAAATGCATTATTAACAATACAAAATAAACAACGCTAAATAAAAAAAAAAATAAACAGCGATAGTTAAATAATAAATAGATTTGTGGACGGACAATAATGTTAATGGAAACCCGTACAATTGCTTCTAGCTAGACCGAAGTGTTCCGTTCAAAGCTCGGTAATCTACTAAGCTTCTGTGACCCCTCCACCACTCGAATTAACTCCGAGTCTACTGCGCATCTCGAGGTCAGAGTCCATGCTACAAATTCCGTGCTATACGCGAGTAACATAATAGAACAGCAGAATTCATCCATCATCTGTAATACTTAAACAAACCCAGTGTAGATTATATTTTGGGGTTATGTTTACAACTTCAATTATTATAATTTCTTGTGAAGTTGATTTTTTTAAATATGTGTAATAGGACTAATGTATGCTATAATACGTTGTAATGTTTGCTTTGAGGTTAAATACAGCCTTTTATCATTAATATATTCGTTTACAAAATTAAAAAAAAAAATCGTTTAATTTCCGCAACATTCATTTGTTCATCTTCGTATAACATATAAACATACTCTATTCTAAATTTCTTCACTATTAATAACTTCTAAATCATTTGATCTATCAATATATGAAATAAAAAGCAATTTAAAAGATAATATTTTTATTTAAATATGCAATAACGAAAAATAAATATGCCTACAGTTTTAAAATGCTTATAATTGTACAGATTTTCGAAGAACGCAATGCATTGTGAATTGAAAATACTCCCAATTACGGGGGTTGGCGTGCAATGCACTGTGCGTCGGCCGCTTCTCATAGTGTTCAGTGTCAAGCTCACATGTGCGTCCTTAGCAGTGAACTTGTTAAGATATTTATTATAAAGGGATAGAATATTTTGCCACCTCCATGGCCAGCCCGTTTTGAGGTTGAAGATGTAAATTGTAATGTACTTTTAATAAAGTAAACAAATAATAATAATTATTATTCAACTAAACAAATTTTATTTGAGTTGAATGAATCATCTAAAATATAAAAGTATAAAACCTGGTTTGTGCCTTAACCCTGAATATAGTACTTCTACCGAAGACTTCAATTGAAGAAAATCTAGAGACTGTTTCAAGTCTCGTCTATTTACTTAAGTAGAGTTTCTATTTACTTTACTGAATAAATAGTAGAATTCCCAGCACAGTTTGAAATGGAACAATTAAGTTTTCGAACACAAGATCGCAAACGTGCATTCTATAGTTGAGACGCTCTACATAAAAATGGCCCATAATTCTATAGGCCCCTTTTTCGCTGAACATTTTAAACGACCCGTCGTAATTTTTCCCCACATTTTTCTGTATGCGAGCAAAGTTTAATGCCAGGATTTGCCACCTAGATGGCTCTGTCAACGTTTAAGCAGAGTTTTTCTAGCTCCGCACTTTCTGCGGAGGCTACTCAACAACATCGTATAGAACGGGGCCGTTTTCCTAGACCCCTTCGCTGTCCGCAGTGCTCTCTGCGCAACTGGACGACTCCTCTGAGAGCAGTCAAGTGCGGAAAGCAGAGCGCAACAGAGCTATTTTTGGACACTAGTTTTAGTTTTACAAGTCTGAATATTGTTGATATAATATCTACAATGTCTAATAAGTTTACGGCTAGTGAGGATGAACAGCTTATCGAGCTCGTCGGTGGTCATCCGATACTGTGGAATAATACTGATACACAGATCCAAAACACCATGAAGAAGGACCTTGTACTGCGGGAGATTGGCCTTTTGATCAACAAAAGTGGTACGTAATTCTTTTTTGTTATTTATTTGGGAAGTTGTGATGAAAAGTAGATTGACAATGTGGTTGGCTGTCTGTATTAAGGCTCGGGTCCCTAAATTTAAAACGGCGAAGTTGGGTATAATTTCAATCTTAACCTAATCTAATACCTTCTTTTTTAAGCATATTTTTGTGTTATTTTCGTCAAAAAAACGATAACTGTATTTTTTTTCTTAAAGTAAAATAGATTGTGGGTGTTGATTTACGTTTATGAAAACAAAACAAAAGTTTTTGAAAATGAATTTGGCAGTCAACATCTGTATATGACAGTACTTTAAAATTAAACCAAATTTTTTTATTTATTTCTCGAACAACGGAAAAAATTACTTTTTCTGTATCATTGCTCTTATGGGAATCAGATTCAATACGGCGGCCCTTTACCAATCTAAAATCAACGATAAACAGATAGTAAAAGAAATGTATTTATGTAGTAAAAATACACCAAAATAAAACCCCGGTTAACCGAACTAAATAGGGGGGGGGGGTCGTTTCGGAAAACCATTTTTTTCGGTTAAGCCATGAACATATAACACTACAATTTTGAAAGGTTTTGAAAGTCAAACGAATCTCTTTGTAAGCTACACTTACGTTCTTTATTTAAGTTAAAATTACATTTTTAGGATTACAGTACATCACAATATACTCATTAAATTAATCGCAACAGTTTTCAATAAACTTTCATTTTCGATTTCATTGATAGCAGCTAATTTATAAGTAATGTATAATTTTTACTGAACTTCCTCTTGTTTATTTATTCTCAACTTAACTTTTAATAAATGAAAAGCAATAATAATAAGAACAAATTAATTATTATTTATTGATTTGATAACGATATACTTATCTATTTGAACAAATAAATATAAATCATTTACGGCCTAAAATGGGCTCGTTAACAAGAAAAATTTTAATCTCGGGGCTGGTGTCCGTGGCACGATATTCAATCAAAATATTTAACAAACACATAAAAAAAAATACAATTAAAATATTGAGAATGTTCTGAAGAATAATTAGAATATTTATAATGAAATGTTCTCCGAATGTGAGGTTATAGTCAGGCAGATTAAAAACTAATAAAATTCTGGCTTTATCACAAGTAGTTCTTCATTGTAAAGTTTTAGTTTAGAAAACAATTATTTTTGATATCTGTTTGTAATGAATTTAAAACATAATTAGTTCAACTTATTTGGATTGCAAAAAAAAGGTTAAAATCGAAGTTTTTCACAAAATAAAAAAATGTTAGGCCTATGGTTTTGGCAGCACTGAAAATCTAATTGTTATTCTCTCACCACTGTAGATGATGTCTTGCTAGTTGTTTTAAAACACTTCAAAAGATCTATTCTCTTCGCTTTTTCTTTAGGTTTCTTCTTATCGTTAAGCCTTAGAAAATTTATTTAACCTTACTGGTATTGTTTCTTCTCAGAACTCCTTTTTTTTACAGATGTTTTTAATTTAGGCTTTGTTGCAAATTCTGCGTTCCAATTGATCGTTTTTTACTCGTTTCTTCTTCTCCTTGTTGTTTGGCCGTCTGCCGTCAGTCGAGTCTTGGTCATTTGTTATTTTATGGAATAAATTTTGATTTGATTTAAAAATGGGTTTTATTATTATACATAAATATCTAGAAATTGTTTCCACTTATTTTTTAATTTGTGTGTGTATTAATTTAAGTACAATGTTACCGTAGTCACGGATTTTGTTATATTAAATTCGTCAGCTGTTACAGTGTAAATTGCCGTGGTGAATGTGTTATTAATTTATTTTAAATTGTGGAATGTCTTATTTGTTTGCGTTCAAAACTCGGTTCAAGGAACACCTTCCGAGCAACAAATCTAACGCGGTCCACTCCAAATTCGCCGAACACCTGTTGGAAACGGGTCATACTTACACCAACATCCAGAATGGATGTAACATTGGAAGAACATGGAGATATTGTGCAAATCTTCCAAAGGACCAAAAATGAACGTCATGGAAGAATACCATATATACAAAGCCAACATAACTGACCCAACATTATTGTTAAATGAAAAAACTCACTTCCAGTCCAATTTTCGACATCATAATCAGATCAGACCTCCCCCCAACCACGACTGTACCCCGTCCACCAAGATAATTATTAGTAGCGACACAAGAACCGGCCGGCGTGCACGTGTGAGGCTACCTTCAAATGAATGTAACGGACTATTTGTGTTTTATGTACATATGTTTTAAATGTGTTAGTGTGTTTTTTAGTAATTGACGAGCATTATATATATGCTATAAAAACTTTGAATTAATGTGATTCGAAAATGCCTGAAAAATAGGCGAAACGCGTCATCATTTAAACTGTGACCAAAAAGGACTGCGAGCAGAAACTCCAAAAAGGTATTTATATGAATGTCTTATATTTGGCCTATTTGGTATTTTTAGTTGCAGAATTTTATGCTCTTTATATAAATGGCGTTAAGTTATTAGTTTATATTCGTTAACAAAAAATATTATTGGTTTTCTTTCGTTTCTGAAACATCTGTTGAATTCGTGCGTGTTAGTTCCGTTATTATCCGCAAGATCGCTCTGTATGGTTCCATTCTTTGTATTTCAATATGTTATCGGCTGTTTCGATCGGGAATTTAAATCTTGCAATTTTATTATTATTATAGGTGTTGAATTAGGAATTAGGTTTGCTTTATAAGTATTTAAAGTTTATCTGAAATAATGGAGATGTACTATTACAGTGAAAGTAATCACAGCACGCTTCCGCTTATTGTTTGTCGCCATAGCACAAAAATACAATCGCAAAGGAAACAAAAAACCACTTGTTCATGATATTAGGAGGGGTGGGAGAGTTACCAGTGTTGTTATAGTTTTAAACTGATAAAAGTCAAATACGCAGAGCAACTGCGCAGCTAGGTAAACACTACAGAGCAGCACATTGCGCACTGCCTGAGAAGTCCGCAGTGCGTAGTGCGCTGCGCGAAAAGTGCGGAGCTAGGAAAACCCAGCTTTAGTGAGGCTGAATTTCCTCCAAATTGAAGTTGAATGCAGTTGTGTTTGCTTGTGTACATAGCGGGCTCTAAATTAAGTCAGTTTACATAGCGATAATGGCTGATTTCACACTTACCGACACGACACCGACACGACATCGACACGACACCGACCCGATACAGCAATAGTACCGATATCGTCACGATATCGGCAGACGTCTTTCACATTCACCGACTCGACGCCGATACCGACACGACCAGTTGTACAATCTATCTTGTAGATTGACCCAAAAAATACATAGGACAAACAAGGATGTTCAAAAAAATGTTTAAGGAACATAATACGTCTGCCAACAAATTACATAGGTAGCTAATAAAAAAAGTAAAAGTGCGCTGTCGTGGAACCCCCTTCAGGAACGAAGTTCATCGCACCTTTTCTTAAATTCTTTACCAGCCTTAAAGGCAACATACACACATAATTTTAATCTTTCAATTGCCGTTTATTATTATTTTTTTTTTGTATACAAATATTTACTGTTTTCATACGTTTAATGTTATAAAGGTGTAGAATTAATTATAACATCAAAGCTAAGATGGTAAACACAGTTAAATGTCCATTAATTCTAAATACATTTAATCAACATAAAATGTTGGTTCACTGTCTAGGCCTAACCTAAAATTATTGTGTGTTTGTTTAATTTATTTTACCTATCTTAACGGCAAAATACATACAATGATTTTAGGTTAGGCCTAGACTTAAAATTACCTTCTAGGCCTAACTGTACCATTGCAACCAGTAAACAAACTGAGACGATATCGTTCCGATAAAGTAGGGAGACCAGCAGCTCGTCGACATGTCGGCGCCTGCAACGACACGACACCGATATGTCTTGCTACTTTTAAGTTTAAGTTAGTTTTCATGACCGACAACATCGTTCCGATATCGTGTCGGTGCCGTGTCGGTGTCGTGTCGGTAAGTGTGAAATCAGCCAATGTATTCCCATTGGTTGAATGTGAAATTTCCATTAACTATTGAGCCTACGTTCATCTGAGCCTATCGAGGCTTTAAGACATGTTAGCGTGGTTGTATAATGTGTGTTAATTTTGTAATAGAATTAATGGAGTTCAGTTATATGAACTTTCTATCTGTAAAATGCCTTCAATTTGTAAAACACTCTATTAGGTAAGAGAAATATTTAAAACAATTATACAAAAATATTGTGCTATCAACGAAGGACCCCATAACATAGAATAATTTTGAAAATCAAAAATATTCGTTGTCAAACAAGGCTGTGGTGAACTGCAGCCTCCCAAATAAATATAAGAGAACATTATTTATTGGTCCTTCAGCACATGCAAAACATTGCAATAGACTTCGTCACTATACAGGCTTAATTTATCTAACATGGCAGTTAACCCATGCTTACTAAACTATGCCGTAGCCAGAAAATTTTTTCGGGGCTGGGGGGGGGGGGGGGTCAGGACCCTTTAATTTGAATTTAAACCCTTTTAACACGTTCACTGCTAAAGACGCACATGTGAGGCCTGACACTGAACGAGAAACGGCCGACGCACAGAGTGCATTGCACTCCAACCCCCGTATTGGGAGTATTTTTAATACACACACAATGCATTGCGTGCTTTGCACGACAAACCTCGTATTTGAAGACTTTTGAATACAAAATGCATTGCGTGTTTTGAGTAAAGTATTTTTGTTGAACCTTCGTAGTTTTCTTATTTAATATATCAGATTAAGCTCACAAGGGAGTAAGGCTGTAACCTACTGCATCCATGTGTATTGCACGTTGTAGTTTAAACAAACAAATCTAAATATCAGTATGCATGCAATGCACAATGATGTAAAATATGTTGCTGGATCCTCTGTTGTGTTGTCTAATTTATAATTTAATTTGAACTTTGTAAACCTAGTATTAATTTTTACTAATAAATTTCGGGGTTTCGGGGGAGGGGGGCGTTGGCTTTCTACCCCCCCCCCCATGGCTACGTTTTTGTTATTTAATATTGATTTTACAATAAATAGTCCTCTAAGTTATAAAACTGGTGCTCTTTCAGCCAAAAATAAAAAGTATGGTATTTGGCAAACTTTGGAAAGTGGCAGGCAGTTTATTATACAGTTTGATTCCTACAGCCAAGTGATAATTCTTGGATATATTCAATCTATGTCTTGGTTGACCAAGCATATGACCAAATCTGGTATTGTAATCATGAATTTGGCCTCTAACTAGATACATATGTAAATTATTCTTTACATCCATTGCTACATCAAAAATATATAAGTTTATAACAGTTAAAATACCAGTCTTAACAAACAGTTTCTTGCAATGTTCTAATTTATCTGAGTTAGTTAATATTCTAAAAGCCTTTTTTTGGAAGAATTAAAATTGTGTGTATTCCTATTCCATTTCCCCAGATAAGAAGTCCATATCTTAAAATACTTTTAAAGAAAGCAAAGTATGCCTTTTTAAATATTCAAAAGTACTTTACTCTTAAGATTGACTAATAAATAAATCACCCTTTACTCCACAATTTCTTCTTAACATAATCTACATGTACCGATCAGGAGACAATACTGTAAATTTTAATACAGGCAAAGTTACAACTTTTTCATATGCAGGCTTTTAACTATGTTTATACAAGTAAGCCCCCGTGAAAAATCACAGGCTGATTAATTAGATACACATCAGAAATACATCATTTAAAAAAAAATACTATTTAAAAACAACAGACTTTATTTAGGACTACCTGAGTAACTATGCTGATTTTTATCTCGGTAAATGTGTACAATAATAAGTATTATAAAACTGACATTTTTATTTATATAAGTTATTATATATTTAAAGCAAGATACAAGTACTATCTTTTAATTGTTTTTTATTTCATATTGATAGATCAAATGATTTAGAAGTTATTAATATTATAACGAACAAATTTATAATCGAATATGTTTATATGTTATACTAAGATGTACGAATGTTTCCGAAGTAAACGAATAGGTAACTCTTCTTTAAATTTGAATAAACAAATATATTGATGATAAAAGGTTGTACCTATATACAGTTTACAACCTCAAAGCAAATATTATAACGTACATTATAGAATACATTAGTTCTATAACTCATTTAAAAAAAATCAACTTCACATGAAATTATAACGATTGAAGTTGTAAACATAAACCCAAACTATAATCTACACTGTTTAAGTATTACAGATGATGGGTGAAATCAGCTGTTATATTATCTGTTACTCACGTACGTACATACACTAGCTTTTTTAGGAGTTGATTTATTTTGTAGAGTGACTAAAAGTTTTTGAGTTTTTCTTCATTTAAAATAGTTCATACATCTCAAACCAGTAATTGGCTTCGTTCAAAACACTAGCTGCTACATTATCGAATTGAAAAATATTTTTGTGACTTTCAAGTAAAGAAATGTCGTCCGCATAAATTGTTGAGGGATATGAAACATTTGAACTTAATCATTAATTAAAATAAAATATAATATTGGACCAAATACCGAACCCTGTGGAACGCCAAGAGTAGTATTAATTGTTTTTTAATTTCTGCCATCTATGTCCACAAGCTGTTTCCGGTCTCTCAAATACGACTGAAAAATTGTTAATTCCTTACCACGAAACCCATAAAATTTTATTTTTCTCAACAAAATATTATGGACTACCTGCTCGCTTCGCTCGCCAACCCGCGGTGACTCACGTCGAAGCAAATGCAAACAGGTTATTTTATATAAATTAAATTCTAATATGTCTTATTTATTTTAATTAAGATGTAACATAGTGGTTTCTTATTTTTAAATTCCTTAATTTATTAAGGGTGTATTCTCTAGCTTTAAGGTAAGTATAACAATCAAAATTTTTACTACATTTTCTTCCCTCAGCAGCACATGACAAAATGTCAATCTATGATACTTTTTTTATGTATGTTTTAAGAAATAAATGTACAAATTGTCATCTCACTAACTTGAATTAGAAAATAACAATGAATTTTTATTATTTTAGGGGTTGTTATCACGTTTTCACCAATTAGCAGCAAGCGAAAAAATACAAATCTAGTTTCTTTTTTCTATGTATCTTGTAAGAAATAAATATACAACATTTCAGCTCTCTAGCTTTAAGGGAAGTATAACATTTAAAATTGATTGTTTTAGGGGTTGTTTTAACCATTAAATAAAATTAATTCTAGCCTATTTTACTCAACGATAGTAAAAAAAAACTATTTGTACAATCGGTTCAGTAGTTCCAGAGATTACCCACTACATAAAAGCAAATAAACAAACAACTTTTACCTTTTATAATATTATTAATAATAACCCCAAAGCTAAGATGGTAAATAATGTTAAATGTTCCAATCAAATTATTTCGTATATTTTGTTACAGCAATTGTAATAAAGGTTAAAAGAACCAGCAAGGCTCAGGTCTACATTTTAATAAAAACCTAACCTAAAAGTTAAAAATTTTAATAATTGCTTCAAAGTTTGAAATTGCCTGTTAATGGAAATATTGGCGCAAACAGCTGTTTTACCTGTTATTTTATTCAATTGGTTGCTGTGGTAATAAATGAAAATACATGTGATGACTCATCAGTCTAGGCATAACCTAAGATTTTTTTCAGACTAAATTTACAAATTTAGTAAAAATTTCTTTATCAAAATGAATTATAGCCTATGTTACTCAGGGATAGTGTAGCTTTATATTAGTAAATTTTTTCAATAGGTTCAGTAGTTCCAGAGATTACCCCCCCCCCCCTACATACAAACAAACAGTAAATAAATTTTATCTCTTTATAATATTAGTATAGAAAATCATTATTACGTTATAGTTTTATTATTTTCAAGTTTTGCAATCAAAATGTTTAAAACACACTGAAAATACAATGTGAAAGTTTGTTTTCCTGTAGCCTGCAGATCTGAAAGCTAATTTCCTTTTTCATGTTGCGCACATTTCCTACCACTCAGTCGCCGGAAATTTACTAAACCAAGTTTACTTAGGGAAATATTTAGGCCTAAATAGGGTTTTCAGATTTCCACTATTAGTTTTAAGGCGAAACAAATTATGTGTACAGGTAATAAGACAAATGCTATTTGTGGAAAACTCACTTATTGGCAGGGGTTTACTCGTAATTTTTCCAGTACCGGAACTAACTGGAAGTGATAAAAGAGGGGTCCGGGAATACTACCTCGAAAAATTTGAAGTTTTCACTTCTAAAACCCCTACTTTTCATATCTTTGGTGAGTTTAAGGGTGCACATAATATGCTTCCTTTTATAAAAAAAGTACTGTAAGACTTTCTACTTAATGCGACTTTACCATGTCAGTCTTTGAAAATCTTTTAGACCTTGATTTAAATTTTGAATTAAATATCTAACTATAAACCTTTTCTATTGGCTCCACCAGAATCACTCAACTAGGGCACGCTTCTCTTGGCTCGTGAGGGTACTCCAGAGACTAGGTATTAATAACTGCAGACATATGGGTTTAAAAATCCAAATATATTCATCAAATTTCTCCAACATTTCTGTTACAACTGAAACTACAATTTATTCAATAATATTTCACTACTTCTACTCCCTTCGATTCATAGCCTCGCATCGGGCTCCTTTTAACAACAGTTAATTAACGTTACCCAAAACATAAAATAGGCCCTCCAGGCCACCTAAACAAATCAATCTATAACAATTAAAGAGTGAATATATCTAATGCATCAATCTACCATTTACTATGTAATTGCTAGTTAACAAAACTTGGTTTAAATTTTCCTGTTGAATTGTGAACCGTCCCCGATTGCTTACAACTCTCGGTCTAGCAGCTAATCCTAATGGTTCAGTCCCAATAAAACTAAATACATCTTAAGCTAATGTAGGTCTAAGATTAAAGTGCTGATATATGGTTTCGTCTCTCAATTTAAATCTTCTTACTCCCCTAGATCTGTCTTACGATTAGAAAAACAAAAATTAAAACTACTTACATATCTTTAAACATCCTTCCTCCCCTTTCCTCACTTTCACTTTATTGACTTTAGTTGGATTATTTATCCAAATTATGTCTCCCGCCTTTTATCACACACAGATTTACTGCCCGACACTTTCACTTTTCTTTTAATATGGCCCAGGAATTGTTGCTTGAAGACTTGTTGTGTAGATTGTTAGCTCATGAAATTATCAGGTGTTTCCTTCTTCATTGAAAAATTGGTTCAGACCTCGTTTACCACGCGTTGTTGACCCACCTTCCTTTTTTGTCGCCCTACTTGGCTCACCCTGGTTGGTCCGTTTGAATATTAGTTCCTTACGATTGGCTAACGATTTCGGTACTTTTGACATTGTTTTCTGCTCTTACAGATTCGGCATAAGTGCTTGTAAATGCTGCCGAATGCTACCCTGAGGTTGTAACCTTATACTGGGTATCCGTTTCAAAATTCCGCTCTACGATGAATTGCCTTCTAATTTAATTTTGTCTTCTTTTGTAAATTTATTTCTTAAAAATTATTTTTTTTATCAGTTCTTATTGGTTGCTGGTATTTACCAACAACCCTGACAGTAGACATGTGTTATTATGTTACTATTTTTGTACTTGTATATAGCACATAGCAAATTTTAGAGATACATTTGACATTTTAGAGATTTAAGCAAAAACTTGGGAAAACTCTCTTATTTATACCCCGCGCGCGATAACTTTTCACTTGGGACTTGCACAGTTTGGCAACGCTGCGGGTCGGCTCGCTACCCCATCCCACTTATCAAATGTATCCGATTGGACAATGACTCACAACTAGGCTTCTAGTAAAATTACACTTTTTCTTCAAAACTTAATGAAAAGTTCATTATGACTATGCATCTTAAAGATAATTTTCTAACAAGAAATAATATATAAAAATGTTTGTAATCAGACAACTAATAGTATTGGAAAAAGGGTAAACTAAATATATTGTGATCGTTTTGTGGAAAAATTAACATTTAAATATAAAACAAATACTATTAACAAAATAATAAATTCAAAATAATATAAACTTTCAAAAATGTCGTTTTTAACCTGCTGACATTAAATATCTTATTGTAAAAAGTACAATACAAAGTACTTTTTTTTATACAAAATAGCGGATTACGGCTAAACTAAGCCAAAACCGAAAAATGTTATACTACATTTTCGACTTACTTTTGCATGTAAAATCTGAATCTGCATAGCCCGCTACAAAATTAACTAAAAACTTTGTTAAATTAAAAAAAATAATATGATTTTAGGCTAATTTTGTTTGTTGTAAACAATTACCAAGAAATTATGTTTTTGTCGATAACTCAGTTATCCTTTGACCTACTGAAACTATAAAAAAACTACTGTCTGTTGTTAAAAAATAAAAATATTTTGTCTCTTGTAATTTTTTTGTAAAGTTAACGGTTTTTAAGATATTCCACGTTAAAAAGTTGTAACGGTCGCCATTTTGAAAATTATAAAAATAAATTCTTTGTGTTTGGTATACTTGTTAATTGTAACATATAAAATGCTTATTCTAAATTTGAACTTTATATCTTATCTATTTCCAGAGTTACAGTGAACTTTTGTAAAAAAACAAAATGGCGAATTACGGCTAAACTAAGCCGAAATCGAAAAAATGTTATACTACATTTTCGACTTATTTTTGCATGTAGAATCTGAATCTGCAAAGCCCGCTACGCTTTACTGAATCACCCTGTACATCTATAAACAATTATAATTGTCCAATTTTAATACATTTTAGATATTTATTATCAGCAAAGTATGACCAAACATGTTATGATAAGAAATATTGAAAAATGTATCAGAAGAAAAAAATAATAATTTGCAATTTCGAAAGAGCCTTCTCAGGAAGTGCACCTGTGAGTCAGCGCGTAAAGACACATCCGCTCGTCTCAACAGTGCGACGTTGCCGATACCATTTTCACAGTAAACTCCAAAAATCCCAAGTGCAAAGTTATAGCGCGTGTAGTATAGTCAATATCCTTTATAAAGAAATTTAAATCTTCGGTAGAAGACAGTAAACATAAACACATTTTAATTATGTAAACAAGAAACTAAGAAAGTTACATATTAATTGTTATTATTCACTTAAATAGAAAGTTTAAGCAGCGCTTAAAATAAAACGAGGTTCAAACTTGAAAAAATAACATTAATAAATAAGGATGTCTTATCTCTACCACTCGACAATCAATGCATTGCTCAATGATAAGTCTTGCGAGTGAGATCTACCCATTGTTTGTATGTATTCCGTGGTGTGCTCTCATTTGAGGTATTTATTTTTTAATGAATTAATCGTGAAATTAAATGAGTTATTCGATAAGTATTGTAGCGTTTGTAGAAACGTAAATCTAAAAACTGGTAACTTTTGAATTCGCGTGCCAAGGCCAATTCATGTTGGCAACATTGTACGTAAGACCAGTCTGCCACTCAACAGCTGTTCCCTGCCTGGCTTGCTAGCCGGTCATTTTTTTTTTGCTTATTCATCCTTCTGCCGAAGCCTTGACCATGTCAGGTGAAAAGTGACAACACGATCAACTCTTAGTCTAAACAGAACTTTATTTAAATGTAAAACCGACTTGGTAAATTTAACCATCTGTAAGCAAGTTTTATTAATATGAGTTCGTGAGTTGTTTAAAGTAATTCTTGTGAAGTGTTTTTATGGCGTTTCAAGGCAAATCTGTCCGACCTTGTCTAATGCCTATTTCGTTACAAAACATGTCTACCGGCTAAGATATCCATCTATCTTCTGCCAGGTAAAGTTCAAACCTAAATTACACCCTGAGTTAGCTATAATAATATGTATTGTGTGAATTTAACTGTAACATTTATCTACACTTGCAGAGTAAATTTATGTCATAACTTAACTTCATTTTTTCATAGCCTATATTTTACATAGCCTATCTGTTTCACTTTACGTAGCCACAAGCCTTAAACTGTTTGCATTATAAGATTTAGAAGCCTTTTTAAGCCTTATAAAGGTGTAATAGTGTGTATTCAAAGCTCTGTTTTAAATATTTCTTTGTAAGCTTATAAATACAATACAGTTCTATACACGAGGTTAAATTACAGTTTCATACATGAAATAGTTATGCAACTTTATACATGTTTTTAGCCATGTACTAAAACATGTGTTTTTTTCTTATAGTGAACATCACTGGTTTAAGTATCGCATGGGTTTAACATCCTACAAGTTTTGTCTTCCATCTTCGAACAATAACAACCAGCTATTATGAAAACATTTCTAAGTGTTGCTAGAATTTTGAACTGTCTGTTACTTTAAAAATGATATCAAATTAATAAAGGTTTACATAGTTGAAAAAGGCTACAATAATATTTTTTTTATAATAATAATTGGGAGGTGCAACTATAGCATATTTCGGACCTTAGCCCTAAGGGCTCTATATTAGAAAATTTACATACCTTTTTTATTAGAGAGACGTCTCATAATTTTTTTTTATTAATTAATTTTTACCTAGTATTAAGTTTGGCCATAGATATAAAATTATTATCAAATCCATGGTGAATGTATTCAATTTTGTAAATTTGTAAACACTACTAGTTCGTAATTTTGTATTTTTTTTTATTGTTAACAGGGAGGGTTTTTCAAATTTTATTTTGGGGAGGGTTTTTCCTTTTGAACATAATTAATTAATATATATATTGTAAATATTTTCTTTGAAAATCAATTGTACTTAAGGGCATGTCAATTTAAGATTTTTATTATTTAAGGGCGTATAATCTTTTGTATTTTAATTTAAAATAATATTTTAAGAAACAAATTGTTTATTAAGTGAATTGTATTTGTTTGGCATTTCCTGTGAATAGCTAATTCAGGTGTTTCTTAAAAAACTTTCCAAAATAAGGTAAGGCTACAGATTATTATTCTTAGAAGGATTTATCATCTTTGTTTTTTTTTTTTATGTATGTACCACCCCATTTTTGACTCAGTACGCTTTCCATTTTGTTTGTTCCCTTTGAGGATGGTACAGTATTAATGACTAAATGTGATCCAAATTATAATGTTTGGTCTTATTTTGATTACAATAACATCATTTATAAACTTTTTCAGTCCGAAAAGTTTAAGTATCGCTGATATTTAAACTTGTTGGCCGCCTCGATTGTGAATCATCGGTCTCTTATTTGTAGTCGTTCGCAGCGCTAGCCGAACTTCAACTTCAAATGAGTGCCGCGAGGCTGGCAAAAGGGTGTCTGGTGCCATTTTGATTCCGAGCTGAAGGACAATGTGGGAGACTTTACTGTAGACGGTTGGCGTAGTCGCAACGTACTGTAGTGTGGTGATTTCTTGATTTTTTCGGTAGGCTGACGTAAAATTCCGAAGCGAGTGTTCAGTGCAACGTTAAAACAAAACGTAAACAAAATTAATAAAAAGCAGTATCGGAACGGCGTTTTGCTGTGTTCCGGCACCAATAAACCCCTGCTTATTGGAAAACCAAATTCAAAAACAAGTCGAATTTTGTTACTTTACATCAAAATTGGTCGAATTTTGACCGCAGGAGATACTCGTATGTTATTAAAGTTAATTTTGAAAATCCTAGTCTTCATTAATTTTCCTCACTGTGTCTGTATGTTACTTTGCAATACAAGTAGATGATGAGTTAAAATCCAAAACTCATCGAAAATATAAGTTAACTAAAGTGTTGGGAAAAATCTTGTGTATTACGAGCGCAAAGTAAGTCATTGCCATCCTCGAAAGATTACTCATTAAAGTTTCCGCACAGTTTCCGGTAAGGAAGCAAAAGAATCAAAGTGATTTATTAATTTTCCAGTAAAATTAGTAGTCAAAGAATTCAGTTTAGCAGCTTTTTTGGGAAATACAAAACTGAAATTCACATTACAAATATGCGTAGTTGTACTGGGCGCAGACCTACTGACAACAAAAGTTTTAGTATTCTCTGTAGAACAAATAATGAAAGTTCCATTATTCTCTTTTAACTTGAGTATTTCTGATTTAAGCTTCTTATTTTCGAACAATAACTAATTATTTATTTTCTCTTCTGAGAGGGAATTGTCTAAATCAATTGTACAGTTCTATTTTTCCATTGTCAATTGTTTCAATAACATTTCTTTATCATTACTACTCCATAACAGACTATATTGAAGGAACTTTACTCTATTTAGAGTCATTCAAACAGCTTAATCATATTGATTTTTATAGAGACAACAGCGACTGCAGTAGACCAGATTCTTCAGAAGTCAACTGCGAGAGGTCTTACGATTTTATTAAAACTTGGAAGAGCAGTAAACGTATCCATACTACACCAAACATCTTCTTTTATATCGGAACGGGTTCCTACCATGGCGAACGACAGGTAAAGGAATAACCCCCGTTAGGAAGAGCTTATTCAACTCAATGTTCAACTGCAATAAATAAATATTACAATATTTATATTACAAAATATAAGTATTGTAAGTACAATATATATAAAACACAGCATATATACAAATGTTGTCATAGCATAAATTATTAAACTACTGTAGCCTAGTACAAGGGATTGGTTGTTTTTAAAACACTTCAAATGTCAATGCTAATTTTTGCAATGCCAAGCCATTTCGGTACTTGTTGCAAGTCTCTTTTCAAAAATTCGCCAAATACAGTAACTATACCCCAATCCAAAAGTGTTCCATACAGGCGCGGATACAGGGGGGGGGGGCCAAAGGGGGAAATTTTATCCCGAACTCTGAAACAAAAACTTTACGAATCTTATTACGTTCTGATTTCTACCGGAAAACGCGAGAATAACGCTTAGAAAAATCGATTGGGAAAGAAATGTTGCAGTTCCAAGTTTGTTTTTTTTTGTGTATTGAAGTTGAATCGGTTAGTTCACATTTCTGCCGATGTACTACGCACGCCACGCCGTGCTTCTTTTTCGGCTTAAGTAACTTATCTATTAAAATATCTAGTCTATGGTTTCCTTAACTCCAAACCCGAAAGTGGCGACCCCATAGCTAAACCTTCCTTTTGAATGAAATAATTATTGATGTCAAAGGAAAAGTAATTCTGATTTAAGACGATAACAAGTCGATTAACTCATCTATTTTGTGGATGTTCAATATGTTGGATTCTTTGAGGCCTGTTTCAAAAACATCCTGTTTCATGAACCGGTATATTAGTGTACAGATTCACTAGATTTTAAATAAACAATATAGACTTACTGCAAAGCTATACACGAGACGTTAGTTGTCCGACGGCAGTGAAAGTCCGAAACAGTGCCCACAGTGTGGGTCGCGTTGTTTTATGTGTTGTGTAAATGTTTTGTGTGTGTCTGTAATTTTAAATTTTAATGTATTGACGAACTCATATCGAGTGAAACACTCTGATGATGGAGCGTAAGCTTTGAAACGCGTTAGAGAAAAAAGAAGAAAGAAATCAAGTGGCGGAACCAAATTAGGTAACTTATTGTTATTTAGTAATTTAGGAATATAATGTTTTGCCCAAAAATGAAATATAATTATAACAAAGTGTATAGAATAAATCATAGAAGTGAACTTTATACTTGAAAATTCGTATTTCACAATGGTTTACTTGTTTCACAAAATTAGATCAAACAAACAAAAACCCTCTCGGAGGGAGTGTATACATATAATAATGGGTAATTAATTACCTTGTTTTTATCCGTCGAGCACTCTAAAATATATCCTTTCTGGATTACCGGTTTCGGTGGTTCATGCCACCATCATCAGATCAACCTCAAAAATGATTCATTCCACTGTTGTGGAACACGTCGTAATAAACTATACACAATTAACACAAAACATTAAAAAACACAAACACTTGAACAAATTTAAATATATACACTGAAAAAACAACTTTACATATCACATGAGGACTCCTCTACACATGTCATTTCATGGAGGGCATG
>JAGFPH010006379.1:45267-55913 GCA_018207615.1 Philaenus spumarius | reverse complement strand
ATCCAGCCGGTTTTCAATGAGGGGGCTGTCTCCTATTCCCAAGAGGGTCGGGGGGGGGGGGGATGGAATAATTGTGTTGGTATACATTGCTTGAAAACGTATTTTTAGAGAGCAGCGATTTTTAATAGGAATTTCGGAATACATGCTTTACCCAAAAATGAAATTTTACTGTAATAAATTGTAGACAGACTAATAAATCATGTATAGTTGAGAATTTTAAATAACCTTTTTCCACTAAATTAGAACAACTAAACAAACTATTACAAACGGATAGTAGGCTATACAGTTCCAGCCAAACTTTTTTTTCTTACGCAGACCTCTCGCCAGAGAAGGTACTGTGGTACCTACTCGGACCCACTGCTCACTAAACCACCCCTCTCCCCAAACGGCTCACCGGGGAGGGAGTAGTAGCATGTAGGGAAAATCCCTAATGACTGCAAGAGTCAATCTAAAACTCGCTGAAACAAACAAAATTTTAGCGTCATGCAGGAAGAAATCACTATTCGAGACCAGCCATCAACGAAACACCAAGATCCATGCCTAAAACATCACTGGCATACTGGGGGTCCCGGAGCTCCGATGAAGGCACGATCCCAAGTACGAGTGAAGAAGTCGGGCTGAAACAAAGAAACTGAGAGAAAATTGTTCCCCGAGACCGGGCCGGCAACCGAGCACCATTGACCCGTACCCAAACATCACTGGCAGAGGGAGCTACGATGAAGGCTCGGGTTCGGAAGTGAAGAGTTGGCTGAAACAGACAGTACATTCGATTGGCGCTAAGAAATCGCTACCCGCAGCCCGACCGACAGTCCGCCGGCGTTGTGTAGTGATCGTCAGTCGAAGAAACGTGGATTGTGCTGGATGACTTCTCTGTCCGCAGTAACCGACATCAGGTAACAGGAGAACTCCCCAACGAAGGCGTCCGCCGGCGACGATGAGTGTACGTCCGTTAGTAGTGTTCGATGTGTAGCGCTCCCCGTGATAAACCATCCTCGGAACTTCAAGGCCCGTCCAAAACCTCACTGGGTGTCTCTCGAGAAGCTCAGAAGAAGGCACTACCGGTATAGTAATTTGGACGTTACAATTACTACCGTCTAAGGCGTTGAATGGTGTAGCTACCCCTATACAATACAAATAAATTTCACTAACTTCCTACAAACTATACAAACAAATTTGTGTAATATTATTCTTAAATGAGATAAATACCATTTGCAATTCTATTACTTGAGTCAAAGTAATGAAATAAATTAACTACCCTTAAAATTAAATCAAGCAATGGCGAAATATTGCTGGGTTTATAGTTAGTAATAAATATTTCTCTAAACTAAATATGTACCATTATTTTCGTCTAAAATGGTCGTTTGAAGAAGAAAATCAACTCAGGGATATAAAATTCATAAGATATCACTTCACGTATTGTTCAGAATTTAATTAATTTAACTTAAATCGTCGCGCGAATATAGAAGAAGCCTTGTGATATTTGCATAACTACTAGTCAGTGATACTATACTTTTAATTAAAACTCTAGTGACTATGTTGTTCGCAAAGAATACAATCCAATCCCTATGATACCGCAATAAATCAAATACACAAACATCTTCAATAAGCAGATATTTAGGAGGAAGATGTATCAGGAACTACATAAATACAATGTAGTAATAAATACAAGGAGTACCGGAAGTCCGAGTACGGAAAAATATTTTGCAAACAAGCGATGTTATTCTTCAAAACATAATAAAATTGTACGAATGCAAATAAAATGTATTGAAATTTGTGTTTGAAAATGTTGTCCGCCTTCTTCGAATCCGCCATCTTGAACGCAACTTTTTCAAATACGAAGGGGTTCTTGTGATACATCATTTTAACGAATAATTTTGAAACCCGTTTTTAAATATCATTTTTCGTTTTCCAAGTTGCAGACCGTCAAACAGTGAACATGGCCCATATGGGTCGACAGTTTTATCTTCCTTAACTGTTCCTAAAATTTCGTTTACTGATTAATTATTTCTGTTAATTTGAGTTTAGTTTGAATAAATCAGTGCAACTATTTAATAGGGAGCCTTTGCTTTTCAGCGCCTGTATTATGATACATTTAAATAAGGTGAAACACAGGAAAGCCGCTTCCTATTCTTTCTTATGTCAAAGGTTTCTTTAAACTAATTTTAAACGGTTTCATTGTTTGAAATAACTTTTTAAATCATTCACACGTTAATTGTTGTAAACGCTTCCTGATTGTTTTGAAGATATTCGTCCTCATTTTTCAGTTTGTGTGTGCAGTTTTATCAGTGTTTCGTTATACAAGTACAGTAGGAAATATATGTGAAGAAGCGACTGGCAGTATGCGCAGAAGCAGGGACGGCCAATGCGCATGCGCTAACAGCGTTGAGGTCAGCGTAGCGAGTCGGTGACAGAGGTTAGACGCGTAATCTAGTGCACTGTCTTTCCAAAAAACATTGTTAGCGAATTTCCATAGGAAAAATGAGCTATTGCAGTGGCCCTTATGGTGAGACCCAAGGTCGGGAGTAGCAAATGAGTACCGATCATACTCCCCAGAACACGTTTTGGGGTGTCATTAAAATTCATATATATCACACCCCACTCGTTTTCGGACGAGTTCGTTAGCCAAAAATCCAACAACCGGAAGTACGTTTTTTGACCGGAAGTAACTATTTTTTGAGATTTTTATTCCGAGAATTAAATTTTTTTAAAGTTTTTTCTAACAATATAAATGTAGGATGTTATTCTGCACATTTTGTTTTTTACGCGACCTTATAGCTCGCTTAGTTTCCCCAAAATCAACCAAAACGTAAAATACCATACAAGTACCCGGTTCGAAACCAAGTGGTGCAAACTCGCGAGGCCACTAGGTGCAAACAAATTCTACTAATATAGTGCGTACACACAGACAGCTGTTCAACGCCATCGTGAGTAGACCTATTTCCCAAATTGTTGGTTGAAACCCTAAAACATAGGCATATAAACTTAATTTTGGAAATTTGCTCAACTCACGTCAGCGGTCCAGCTGCGTGGTCGAATTATTTTAATTTGAATTCAAATAACAGGGTCGTAACAGTTTTTACATACTGTATAATCAAAATAGTATCACTCAAAAGAGCACAAACTGAATCAATTTTACACATTTAAAAAAAAATTAATTAGTAATAAAGGAAAAAAATTTTTTAAATAATGTGCCCTGTGAAAAATCTGGAAATATAAGACCTGAAAACATGCAACTCAGTACACGAGGTATAGTCAACAATATTTGTTATAGCATGCTATTTCTTGAAAAAATAATATAGGTAAAATACCAGTCAGCTAATACGTATTCTTACGTTATCTTAATTAATCTATTCTAACTTAAGGTATTCTAACGTTATTTAATTAATACGTTGTAATGTAATTTAAGATGTAGTAATAAATCGACCACGCAGCTGGACCGCTGACGTAAGTTGAGCAAATTTCCAAAATTAAGATTATATGCCTATATTTTAGGATTTCAACCAACAATTTGGGAAATAGGTCTAATCACGAAGGCGTTGAACAGCTGTCTGTGTGTACGCAATATATTAGTAGAATTTGTTTCCTCCTAGTGGCCTCGCGAGTTTGCATCACTTGGCTTTGAACTGGGTACTTTTATGGTATTTTACGTTTTTGTCGATTTTGGGGGAACCAAGCGAGCTATAAGGTCGCGTAAAAAAACAAAATGCGCAGAATAACATCCTACATTAATATTGTTAGAAAAAAATCTAAAAAAATTTCATTCTCGTAGTAAAAATCTCAAAAAATAGTTACTTCCGGTCAAAAAACGTACTTCCGGTTGTTGGATTTTTTTGGCTAACGAACTCGTCCGAGCCACATAGACAACCAACATGTGTACCAAATTTGGACCAAATCGGACTTAAAATGCGACACCCCAAAACGTGTTCTGGGGACCATGATCGGTGCTCATTTGCTACTCCCGACCTTGGGTCTCACCATAAGGGCCACTGCAATAGCTCATTTTTCCTATGGAAATTCGCTAATAAGTTTAATCCTATTACTTTAAATGAGCAATTCTTGTATATATCTTTATATCTATCTTTGTATCTGCACGGATCTCGAAAACGGCTCTAACGAATTCAAAGAAATTTTGTATTTAGGTGTAGATTTGATTTTTAAGTACACCCATATAGTTGTATTTCGTGTAAAACGCAATTTTTTGAGAAAATCTAATTTAAAAGTTGAAAAATTTTAACATAGAGTCTTGTGGGTTGCCATGTTGGTTACAAAATAACAAGGAAATAGTAAATAAAGCGATCAAAACAGCTGTTTATAAACATGCCAATTTATACTGTTTCATCAGCTGTTCATTGAATAGTTTTTAATATACTGTTAAAGAAAACAAGCTAATTTATACTATTTTAGCACGTTGGAATTATAATAAATTGGGCCTGATTTAACATTTTATTTTGTCAAAAAAAAAGGTAAACTTGGTAAAGATGGATAAATTCGAATAGTCAATTTTTTAATATAGGCCTGGCTCATTTCTGAAACGTAGTATTGAGGTTATGTTAATCGAGCAATAATTTGTACTATATTTAGACCTGGTTTCAAAACTTTAGTTGACAGAAGATAGTAGAACTAGGACTAAAATCGTAATGAAAACCTCTCACGTTTCTAAAGCATGTATTTGAGGTTATAATTAATCTTGTAATTACTGTTAATATATTTAAGACTAGTTTCATAATTTTACAAACCTATGTACAAACGAGCCAAAGATTGACGAGATTCTTTAATGAATTTTCTTAACTGCGAACGAAGCGAAGCAGCCATCTGAAGCCGAAGGCCGAGGCGGGGTTGGGACGCGAAGCGTCCAGGGGTAGAGCCCCTAGTAAACATGTAATTATAAAAGTCCACAAATAGTGTCAGTGACACAGTAAGCCATGAGCCGCGCTCCGGCCGTAAAAAACAGACTGGGTAGTAGTGTACTCAGCAGTCAAATTCCCCACCCCGCCACACATAACATACCTCCTCCCTTCCACACTCAAATCCCTACCCGCGCGAATCGCTTCTTCTCATAGATTTCCTACTGTACTTTGTAAATTTTTTTAAATAGTAAATTTTAAATCTCATTACAGAAGGATATAGTTGTGGTATAATTTTCAACTTTTATTGCATAGTTTTTGTAAGTACGTCATTTTTATTAAAATAATGTTTCCACTGTTACTGCCCTTAATGACAATTAAAGAATAACACTGCTTATGATGAGGGGATATGGGGATATGAGTAGTTCTTACGACCAGATTAGAGACTTATTCAATGACGAATTTCCTAATCGTATTCGAATTTCGAAATACAATAAAACTTTTGAAGAAACAGGGAGCGTTAAAGATAGACCTCGAGCTGGACGGCCTTCTGCCCTGGATGTACATAAAAAAAACGGATTTATGCCATGAAACTTGAGGATACGAATGAGTTATGGCAGAGAATGGTTGAGGCTTCTGCTGCAGTTGGAGGAGACATTATATGTATTGCAACTACGAACGGATTTGAGCATTTAATTTAAAATTAAATAATTATTTCAATTTTGTTCTGTATTGGTAATTGTAAAGTCAATTGATTAAGTTTCTTGTGTTTCATTATTATTTACAACTTGTTTTTCATTACTTGTTATTAAGATCTTAGATTAAATTTCCTTGTGCCATCTTCACTGATTTCCCAAGTTTGACGGTCTGCAACTTGAAATCGAAAAGTGATATTTAAAAACAGTTTTCACCATTATTTTTCTCTTGCAATTTTACAATAAAATGATGTAGGCTAACACAAGAACCTCTTCGTAGTTGAAAAAAAGTTACTTTCAATATAGCGGACAACATTTTCAAACACAAATTTCAATACGTTTTATTTGCATTCATACAATGTTATTATGTTCTGAAGAATAACATCGCTTGTTTGCAAAATATTTTGCCGTACTCGGACTTTCGGGACACCCGGTATATGAGATTGTTATCTTGGTTCCGTTATGTGACATCCTTTGCCTTAGTTAGACGCGTTTCGTAACAGAAACTCCATCTTCAGTATTCGCTCAATAATTGTCGTCAAAACATCAACACAGAACAATACACGTATACGTAATGTCAGTGCGCCGTAGCGTTGAGGCTTGGGTTAGGAGCTTTATAGGGCGTATCATTAAAGTTTAGTATTGACGTCTCGTACAAAGAGTAAGACTGGAATGATAATTTGTAGTTGCGCGCAGTTCCTGGAGACTGTTTAAATGCCTTGTAAATCTCAAACACTTCAACGGCATTCATAATTCGTCCCTTTTTGCGCATGCGTAAAAAAACTTATTGAAGTTATACTTCTTTGCGCCCGTTGTAATTGGGATGGGGTGTCGGTCGAGAAACCGCGTCACGCTTTAGGAGTAAAATCCGGAAAGTGCCTTTTTTATACCTTTCTTCGTATATTCGTATACTTTCCTATACTTCAAAACGTCGGATTGATTTGAAACTTTGCACACTTATCAAGGACCGATGACAATGCAATATTAATTTTAATGGGTGTAGTAAGTGAGCACTGATCATGGTCTCCAGAACACGACGTAATTTTCACCCCCTTTAAAACGTCGGATTGATTTGAAACTTTGCACACTTATCAAGGACCTATGGCAATGCAATAATAATTTTGTTGGGTGTAGTAAGTGAGCACTGATCATGGTCCCCAGAACACGACGTGATTTTCACCCCCTTCAAAAAGTCGGATTGATTTTAAACTTTGCACACTTATCAAGGACCGATGACAATGAAATATTAATTTTGTTGGGTGTAGTAAGTGAGCACGGATCATGGTCCCCTGAACACGTTTTCAGCAGTCATTAAAAATTTTATATGCAGGGTGATTCACGACGATATGCAGAAACTTCAGGAGCTCATTCATTTTGTTGGGTGTAGTAAGTGAGCACTGATCATGGTCCCCAGACTAACTGTGGCCAACCAAACAGATGCAACGATAGTATTTATAAGCGTATGTAACAAAGAAGGAAAAAATGGGATATTAATTTTAAAATATGCCTTCATTGTTGGATAGTGTTTATATAAAAGAATAGGCTATCATCTACAAAATAAGGGCTACTCTAAGTTACGACTAGTTTTTCCCAAAATATATTAAATCAATAGTAGGTCTACCTGTCTATACCGTTGTATGGCCAAAGAAGTATAACTTCCACCATCTGGTCCGACGCAGACCCAAATTTTTTTTAGAATTCATTTTTGTTTGTAACCAAGGCACTGATTTAATAGAAGGATAATATGTCCATCTGTGTGACTTTTTTTGTAATATTAAGTAGCTTGCTTACTTTACATATATTGTTGGCTGACGCGTTTCGGAACTAGTTCCATCTTCAGAATATCGCTCTATTGAGTATAACTATTCCGAAAGTAGTTAGTCAAAGGCATAAATGCTTATTTTTTCTTATCAGGGCATAAGATAAGAAGTTCCTCGTTATTGTGTGATCAGGTAAACTTGGATCTTGTATATTTCAAGCTGTTGGTTTTCTAAAACCTTAAATATTGAACCTTATAATAAATCACTATTAGCGATGAATCTTCTTTAAAGATTAGCTATTTCAGTGACTCTTGTGGTGAGGACTAAAGTCGGGAGTTGTCAATGAGCACCGATCATGGTCCGAACACGTTTCGGGGAGTAATTACAAATTGTATATACAGGCTGTCCAAAACGTATCCCCCTTGAACTTTGGTACAATTAGAAATAAATAAATGAGCTTCGGGGTATCTTTATATGAGAAAGGGAGATGAATTTTGGGACCATTTCACCCCTTACCCCCAAAATTAGGGGGTTGAGAGGGTAATTCAAAAATCTTAAATACAAACCCTCATCAAGTGATACCTCATTTTAAAGGGGGTATCATTCTTCATTCTTCATTGATAAATGAAGAAGAATGGCACAAGTTAGTGGTCACTATCTTAACCCTATCGAAAATGGCGGCCAGTTAAATTTTAAGTCTTCAATGTTAACACAATTTTAATTATGTTACATACATTATGTTCCAGTGGGAAGGAATTGCATGTTATTTAATAAAATCAGAGGGTCATTCAATATCTAGTACTAAATAAATATTTACACAATTTGGCATAAGCTTAAAAGGAACGAACAAACTTGGAGTTTCCAGATACAGAAGGTCTTCTACGTTGAAAGCATAACTACTGATAACGATCCAGTGATAATAGCACCCAGTGATTTTGAGCATTTAATCTATATTTAGAATTAAGGCAAGTCTTTAGCTTTATTGCCAATGAAAGGTATTGTAACGTAAACGTACCTAATTAAAAATATGTGTTCGTAAGATGTTTTCAACTTTGACTAACAGCCATTTTCGATAGGGTTAAGATAGAGATATCTAATTTATGTCATTCGTTTTCATTTATCGAGCCCTTTAAAATGAGACTTGATGAGGGTATGTATTTAAGATTTTTTAATTGCCCTCTCAACCCTCCATTTTGGGGTAAGGGGTGAAATGTTCGGTTACACCAAAATTCATCTCAATTTGTCATATAAAGATATACCGAAGCCCATTTATTTATTTCTACTTGTTAAAAAGTAAGTCTGATGGGACTTTTTGGACACCCGGTTTATGTTTTCGCATTCTAACGGCCGCATTTTAGGTCCGATTTGGTGAAAACTTGCTACACACGTCGGTTTTGTCGGATTGCACTATACAAAATCCATCAACAGGAAGCATGTTTTTTACTGGAATGAAACATGTTTGAGCTTTTTCTTATTGGAATTATTATCGTTCTGTATGAAAAAACTAGCTGGCACGATCCGGCTTTGCACGGATAGACAAATCAAAGTTAAATTTATATTAACAAACAAAATATTGTACCAATAAATATAAATACACTATGTATTTCTTATGGGGATTTTTAATAACTTTGACCCCCCCAAAGCTCCCCTAAAATTTAAATTTTTTTAAAACCCTTCCTTAGCGAGCACCTAGGGCCCTAGAGGAAGCTACATACTAAATTTTATTCCAATATGTTCGGTGGTATTTTTTAGTAACTTTGACCCCCCAAACCCCCCTAAAATTTCGAATTTTTTGAAACCCTTTCTTATCAGCACCTACGGCCCTAGAGGAAGCAACATACCAAATTTCATTCCGATCCATTCAGTAGTTTAAGAGAAATCGTGATTTAGTAACTTTGACTCCCCCCACCCCTAAACCCCTCTAATATATGGATTTTTTTTAAACCTTTCTTAGTGAGCACTTATGGCCCTAGAGGCTACATACCAAATTTCGTTCCGATCCGTTCAGTAGTTTTAGAGAAATCGTGATTTAGTAACGTTGACCCTCTCAAACCCCTTTAATTTCGAATTTTTTGAAAACATTTCTTAGTGAGCACCTATAGCCCTAGAGGAAGCGACATACCAAATTTCGTTCCGATCCGTTCAATAGGTTTTGAGAAATCGTGATCAGTGAATCAGTGGATTTGGCTTTTATATATATATATAGATAAATATCCCAGATTATTCTGCACATTTAATTTTTCAACACGACCTTGTGGCTTGCCTGGTTCCCCCAAAATCGATCGAAACGTAAAGTGTAATAAAAGTACCCGGTTCAAATCTATACGGGGGAATCTACTAAGGCCAACTGCCAGGATGGAAGTTCTTCTTGTCCACTGCGAAAGGAGCGATTAAGGTCACGAGTGTAAACTTAAAACGCAAGTATTTCCGCTGCGAGCGGAACAAAGCAGCGGGTAAGTCGGGTCTGGAGCCCAAGTTTGCAAACACATTGTATATTTCGTACACGCAGGCAGATATTCACCGCCTTCGTGAGTATACCTATTTCCCAAATAATTGAAACGTTAAAACATATAAACCTAATTTTGGAAATTACCTCAATTCAGCTGCGTTTTCAAGTTTTTGTTTTTGCTTCTATTTCTACAACATAGCAGATTAGATGCAATGGTCTGATAAGATCAGTCACTAACTTCACTATTGATATTTGAAGTTCTTGTACTTGAATCTCAAACTTTTTACATTTTATTATTTAAATAACCTGTCTTCAATTTAATCAAATTGATAATAGACTTATTTAATTCTAACAACTAATCTACCTTCAAATAACACTTTATGTTTGTTTTAACATTGGTACTGTCAGACTGCTCAAATTGACAGACATTTTTATAATGCGCTCTTCTTTAGTTTTAGTATTGACACTACACAAAGCAATAAATAGACTGTAAACAATAATTAGTCTAAAGATGTAAGAAGAAGACAGGGTTACAATAAAACTAACTAATTCGTAGGTAATAAACCGATGTACTGTACTAATGTTAGCATACTTTTAAATGGATTATCTGAGACATTTCTGAAAACTAAATATGAAATTGAACAAAATGTGCCACATTATTGAAAATATTTGTATTTATTATAATAAACCACCCAAACTTGAATGTCATACTGCAGCTTAATAAAACATGTGTAATACTTATAAAATAAAACACATAAAAATTCGTTCGTGAGATATCGTAAACGAAAAAAAAAAAAAAGTGTTTTTTCTCAATTTCTCCGAAAATTTTCATCAGAAAAATTTTTGTTGTAGATTCTTTCAATGGACTTAAAAAACTGCATCGATTGCCGTAAATCGC
>JAGFPH010006379.1:25136-36437 GCA_018207615.1 Philaenus spumarius | reverse complement strand
TATGCTCTAAAAGCGTGTTTTTTAGTTTTTTTAAACTATATTTATTTTTCACTTTTTAGTTCGATGTATTATAAAAGCGTGTTTTTTAGTTTTTTTAAACTATATTTATTTTTTTATTTTTAGTTCGATTAATTATTGAAAAAAAAAAATTTGGCCGTGGACGGGATTAGAACCCACGATCGGTAATTGACGTTAGCGACGACCCTCGCCTTAGACCGCTCGGCCAACGATTGAACTCGCGTAAGAGAGATATAATAACAGTAATTAGCCACTGGCTTTTAATCCAAAGGAGAGTTACTTACAAACGAACATACATACATACATACATACATACAAGTGAAGCTAATATAAGCGTGTTAAAAAAAACTTTACCTCTTTATAATATTAGTATAGATAACGTATTATTCTTTACTATGTATCGTCTATTACCTCTCCACTGGCTTACTTGTCTATATATATATACTATGTATCGCCAATCCCTCTCCACGCTCTGACTTGTGTCTACGCAAAACGTTGCGTGACGTGAGATTTCAGAAACATAGTCAAGCGAAAGTGTCCAACGGGCCAATAGAAGTTATCACTTCAACAATATTTACGCATATCCAATTCATATTTACGTTACAAGTAAGGCAACTGCTTCTTTACATTATTGGAAGACCGTTGTTTGTACAACGAGGAGAAGCTGTGTAATGAAATTAATCTACTTTAATAAACAATCAGCGTGATGCAATATCAACTTATGGACTCACTAGAGATGTAAAGCAGATTAGTAGATTACTTCTGGGGTAAATAATTGTTTAACACATGGGGTTAGGTAAATTATATTAATTGCTGTTAACTCAACATTGGATTCTAACGGTACAGTATCAATTAGTAGACGATCAATTAACAGACATCAAGGTATAATCTGGGAAGAATAAGTATTATTATGGTGCTGGGTTATCTCCGACGGTTTCCAGGTAGAAAGGGATGGCCCGGGTTATATACGACGATTTTATGCCTTTCTAATTTTTGTCAAAAAATAACCCAGTTGGTTGTGCATTTGGTAACGTTGGAAAAAAAAACATTTATAATGCTGCAAAGCCGCTCTCATTATTTCCTTACATTCTTAAAAGTCAGTAGTAGATATTTTGCGCGTATGTGCAGCAAATGGTTTTCTTGTTTAGATTTAAGTAACAGGATCTCCCATGATAACAATATTACATCGTAAATGTAAAAAAAAAACTCATTGAATTATTATTTTGCCATAGATGACATAGACATTATAGTCAGGAGCACGAAATAAGGCGGGTGAGGATTTTTGCGCTGTTGCCAGATATGGGACTGGCAAAGCGAGGAGCGGTCGAGAATCGCTCCGAGGCACGATCTGGCAACACTTTTTTACAAAATAATTCATATTAAGATTGTTTGAATGGTTGAGTTCAAAAATCGACAAGAAGTTTAACCTGACAATGATCTATCTCAAGAAAAAACGATTACGTCCAATCATGCGTTTCAAAATGGCGGGTGTTTGAAAGTTTAAACCTAAACTACTCAAAAACCGTATATTCTAACGAAATTGTCAAGACAACGTTTTTTTAGCCCTTTACATTCCCTATCGGATGGTGTAGCTGTCAAATAATCGGATGAAGGATAATAGAGAACAACATCATATGTACATACGATATTGTTGTGCTTACTGTGTTGGTATAGGACGCCGGGTTGAAACCAATTATTACACATAACTTAACTATTATCCTTTATCCGATTGTTTTGATTGTGAGACCATTCGATAGAGAATCAAAAGGGCTAAAAAGAAGATGTCTTGACATTTTTGGTTAACATGTACTGTTTTTGAGTAATTCAGGTTCGAAACTTTCAAACAGCCGCCATTTTGAAACGCACGATTGGTTATAGTCGCTTATTTTCTTGGGATAGATCGTTGATAGGTTAAACTTCATACCAAGTTTGAACTTAATCAGTCAAACATTTCTTTATATGTGAATTATTTTGTAAAAAAAAACAAAATGGCAGATATCTGGAAAACCTATTTTTATATGAACATTTTTTCTTATTTTTAGCTATAGAATGAGCTACCGAGACATTGCCGTATAGTTCTGAATCACCCTGTATAAACTCCAACATACACATCATATGTTTTGCCAGTATTGATTTTGCAATTATAGGTATTGCAATGTATCATTGTGTATTTATTGACACAAATCAAACGAAACAGTTGCCATTAAAGCGACTCTGCATTGCAGCTATCGCACTTGTCACCAGTCAGCAGAAAAATGGTGTTCCGCAAACTGCTTTGTCAAAACGAATCTCGACGTTCTAGTATTCACAAAGCTTTTAGTTTGGATTAGCATTCACAAAGAGATTCAGATCATAACTAAATTCACTTTGAACTTGTTCATTTTATTTGAAACCTTATCGGTACATCTAAAATGAAATACTTTTTAACGTTTTGAGATGCGTAAGAGTCTATTATTTTACGAAACATTTTCAATTCAAGTGAAACAGATTAGCTATCAACTCTTATAAAAAAGAGTTCAGGCCTCAGTGTCTTGTATGTGGGCACTAATCCATAGATGATATTTGTTTGTTATTTTTTTGTAAAATTTGATTTCTGGAATAAATAAATAACACTAGTATTTCCAGCTGATTTGTTTCTTGTACAACTATCACCTGACATTAACAATGTATTTAGGCCCACTTTGTTATTAGTTATTGATAATTAGTATAATATTTTACCACTGTTTAAAGTTCGTTATTGGACGAGTTAAGATTGTAAATGTCAATAAAATGTTTTAAATAGAACATTTGACTTTTTCCTATTGTTAACTCGATTTTTCCTTACCACCTTTGTTGTTATTCGTTATTTTAAGAAGTTTTATCATGTTATTCTAATCATCATTGTTCAATAGTTTAAGATATCATTGTAAACTGTGTCATTTGTGCAACTTCTGGTTATTTTCAAGAACAGGGACAGTTACCGTTAGCAGCTGCTACCAACTGATGAGTTTCACTGCAACGTCAAATCATTTAATAAAGGAGGTTTCAACAAGGAGGCGGCTGTATTGTGCATTTGTCATTGCTTTCCTCGTAACTATTCAATGTCCGAAAAGAATACTTACACATTATATATTGTATAGTATGTTGTACGTTTTTTCAAAGTATAGGAAAATGTTTAATAGTGAAATATTACTTTTCGCGTTATGAAGGAAATGTCTCTAAAAAAATATTCCATAAATAGATTTTCACCTATTTTTCAACCAAATTTAGTACAAAAATAGTGCGAACAAGTAAACTGTAGGTAATTTTCTTATATTTATTTTAATTTGAATTGCATGTTTCTGGTACCAAGTCATTATTATAATTAACTAGCTGACCCTTACGGCGTTGCCCATGGTGGTTGGTATTTTCAGTATTTTTAACGTAATTGTATTCTTTTTAAGTGTTCAGTCAGTGAGTGGTGTTTGCCTTATATATATGTATATATAGATCTTAAATATTTTTTTTTTGTGTGTGTTTAACGTCCTGCTGTTTTGCACTTAAGGCTAATGCAGACGGGACCTACAGTTTTACGTGGAATCCGAACCACAGCCAATGATGTCTGTTATTGTCTATTCAGCACTATTTTCATAATAATAAAAGATCTGAAATTATGATTTTAGTAACTTTGATCCCCCAAACCCCTCCTAAAATTTTGAAAATTTTTCATACCCTTTCTTAGTGATGGCCCTAGAGGATGCTACATACCAAATTTCATTCCAATCCGTTCGGTAGTTTTGAAGAAATCGTGATTTGATAACTTTGATCCCCCCAAAAAAACCCCTAAAATTTCTAATCTTTTGAAACCCTTTATTAGCGAGCGCCTATGGCCCTAGAGGAGCTACATACCAAATTTCATTCCAATCTGTTCGGTAATTTTGGAGAAATCGTGATTTAGTAATTTTTACCTCCCAAACCCCCCTAAAATTTCCAATTTTTTAAAATAATTTTTAAGTGAACACTCATGGCCCTAGAAGAAGTTACATACCAAATTTCATTTCAATCAGTTCGGTAGTTTTGAAGAAATCTTGATTTAATAACTTTGATCCCCTAAATCCCCCTAAAATTTCGATTTTTTTTTAACCCTTTCTTAGTTAAAACCTATGGCCCTAGAGGAAGCTACATACAAAATTTCATTTTAATCCGTTCGGTAGTTTTTGAGAAATCGTGATGAGTGTGTCAGTGAGTCAGTGAGTCAGTGAGTGAGTGAGTGGTATTTCGCTTATATATATTGTAAGACTTATGTATATGGGCAATGCTAGTAGGTCGGATTATTGTTTGTGTAGGTTATTTCTTGGCAATGTATAAAGTTCTAGTTACTTTCGCAAAATGAAATGTTAGCTTGATCAGGGCCTAATTCTCAGATAACGAAGAACTATGAAGCGCTGTTGTTGGAATATGTAGTTCCCCAAGGACGTCACTTGAGAATTGCTACTATGTCTGAATGTTTACTTGCACTCCTTACTGTTGAGTCATTGTCCTTACTATACGCCTACTTAGCCTAGGTATAAAAGTTTTTTATAGATCAGATCTCGAAGTTATTGTTTACTTTTGAAAGCGATGTTATTTAAGATTTAATAGTTATTGGTTTTACTTATTTATTTTGAAATGCGTACTATTGAATTGCTTTTATTTATTTATTTTTTAAACGTTTACTGTGTGTTAACAAGGCTTTAGTTTAAAAAATGTTTTTGTTTACAATACAATTCATGATAGTGACTTGAATATTCTTAATTAGTACAATTCTTAAAGCTAGTACATGTAACTTATTTCTATTCTCTACAATATTAAATATAGACAGATCTCGAGTTATTATCTACTTGTGACACTTAAATTTACACATGACATATTTTTGTTCTTATGACCTTCTATGATACATTTTCATTCTGGAAATGTGTATTGGTTCATTTTGGAGTCTTCCATATCTTAATATCTCTACCTGGTATGTTAATTCGTTTATTTTTTTAATAATTGTATATGGCCCCGTATACTTCATATCAAATTTTGTGGGTGTTTTGCCGTGGAACTCGCGTCTTATTAAGACTTCATCCCCTTTTTGGAATTAGAAGTCGGTTCTCTTCTTATCGTAATAAAATTTTTGTGTTTCTTGGGCTTTTTGTATTATTTTGGGTAAAGTTTTTCTAATTTCTTGAATTTGTTTTAGATGTTGTTGGATGTCGTAATTTTGGTTTTCTTGTATTTGAATGATCTCCATGGGGTCGTTTGGTTCAAAAGCGAACATAAGTTTATTTGGCGTGAAACCGGTGCTTGTTTGTTTCGTTGAGTTGTAACAGTATACAATTTTGTCTATATATTGTGACCATGAATTTGGTTTTTCGTGTACGTAATGTGATAACATATTGGCGAGTGTGCCATTGAATTTTTCTGTTAATCTCTGTGTTTGTGGTGAATATGCGCTGCTGAAAATTTGGTTTATCCCTAGTGTAGTTGTTAAGTGTTTGATTATTTCATTGTTAAAATGCGTACCCCTATCTGATTGTAGTATTCTCATTTTTCCATGTGTCAATATCAATTTTATTAAATTTTCAGCTACGTTTTTGGCATCTGCTGTTTTGCATTTAAATGCCCACGCATATTTCGTGGATACATCCGTACATGTTAATATATATTTGTAAGCATAATATGAAGTAATTGTGCCTATGAAATCTATTATTATTCTGTCCATGGGCCTATGTGTCGCTAATATTGGTTTTAGTAGCCCGTATGGCTTTCTAGTTGGGATTTTTCGCTTTTGGCAGGTCTCACAAGACTTTGTATAATCTTGTACGTCTTTATTTAAATTTGGCCAGTGGTATCTATTTCTTATCTTTGCTATTGTTTTAAAGTATGAAAAATGTCCACCCGTTAAAGGACTGTCATGTGCTTGTCTCAAAATTTCCTGTTTGAGTTCGTTTGGTATTGCTAAAAGTTTGGTTGTTTCTTCCCCATTGAACTGCTTGTAATACATAATTTGGTCTTCTATAATGTAATGTCCGGATGCTCTATCAATTTTTTTGTTACTCCTATCTACGTTCAAAAGTGCAAGCTTAATTTGTTTCAAATATGGATCTTGTGATTGTTTTAATTCTAAGTTTTGTGTGTCAGCGTTTATTAGAAATACATCTTCAAAGTTTTGTGGGATTTCTTCTTCTGCTTCTTGTCTTGATAAGAAATCTGGTAAACCCATTGTTTTCACTTTTTTGTATTTTATATCTAAGTCGTAATCTACAAGTTTGGTTGCCAGCCGGCCTAATCTATTTGACGGAATTTTAAAGGTCTGAAAATATTGTAGTGCAGAGTTATCAGTGAAACATGTGATTTTTCTTCCTAATAAATATTCTCTCCAGTATTCTATGGCATATACAAGTCCTAGCATTTCTTTTTCTACTGTCGAATATCTCGTTTCATGTGGTTTTAATTTTCTAGATAGGTAAGCTATTGGAAACTCTTGGTTATTATTTGGGTCTATTTGTGTTAGTACAGCTCCTATTCCTATGTTTGACTCATCTGTGTAAACTCGCGTGTTTCTGTCTTCTTTGAAATGTGATAGCAATTGGTTAATATTGTTTTTATTTCTTCAAAAGCTTTGTTACAATTTTCTGTCCAAATTATTTTAGAGTCTTTTTCTTGTTGGTTTTTGAGAAGTTCTTTTAAAGGGTGTGTAATTTTTGCGTAGTCTTTTATAAATTTTCTGAAGAAACCTGAAACTCCTAGGAAGGCTCGTATATTGCGTAATGTTTTTGGTTGTGTAAAGTTTAATATTGGTTGTATGTTTGATTGTAAAGGCTCAATCCCTTCAGTTGAGACCTTGTGACCTAATATTTCAATTTCTTTATAGAAAAATTTACATTTTTTTGTGTTTAATTTTAAATTTGCTATGTCTAATTCATTTAAAACGGCTTCGAGGTTAATTAGTTTATCTTCAAATGTTGGTGCAAATACGATCGTATCATCCAAGTAAGAAAGGCTTTTTGAAAATAAGTGTTTTGCCAAAATTTTATTTAGATTTTTCTGGAATATTCCAGTTGAAACCTTCAGTCCCTGAGGGATTCTGGTAAATCGTATCATTTTGTCTTGTGTTCTAATCGTTAACAGTGGTTTACTTTCTTTATGAACTTGTAATTGGAAGAAGGCATTTTTCAAATCTAGTTTTGTAAAGTATTGTGAGTTAGTTAAGCAACTGAACATTAGTTGCAAACTTGGTATGGGGAAATTTTCGTTTTTTGTTTGTTCATTAACTTTCCTAAAATCTGCTACTAGCCTGTGTGTATTATCCTGATTTTTAACTATAAATGCTGGTGATGCATATTCTGTAAAATTTGGGCATTCTTCTAAAATTCCTGCCTTAACTAAGTTGTCTAATTCTTGGTTTAATATTTCTCTTTCCTGGTTGCTTTGTCTGTAGGGGGGTACAATTACCCCTGAATTTCCTGGAATAGTCTGTATTTTTACCGGTTTTATGTTGGCTGGTGTTAGGTCCCTGACCTCTGTTGTGAATATGTGTTTATATTTTTTTATTATTTCTGTAACTTGTCTGTGTTGTGTCTCGGTTAAAGTTTCGCTAATTTGAAATTACACTCCATTTTTATCATAAATTTGTTCTTTATTTGAGTTTTCCTGTAGTGTAGGCGGTGAGGGTGTGATTTTTTTGTTAAAGTTTTCATAAATTTGTGGTTCATCTTTATTTTTATTTATATGGCCTATAAGTGTTCTAGGAAGCAGTGTTTGCAGTCTTTTTGACGCATTGTATATATGAACATAGTATTGATTATCTTGATTGGATATGTAGGCATGCATTTGCTTTTGCTCCCTTAAGTGTCTGTCTGTTTCAAAGTCCATGTGCTCATTATAATTTTCTATCGTTTGGACACATAAACTCTGTCCCGATGCTATTTTAATGTGTTCATTAGTTCTTATTTCTGGGTTGCTTATTATGTTGTGATTTATTATTAAACGTATATTTTTTAAATTTTCTAACCATGATCCGTTCATATTTATTATACATTCTTGGTTATTTGCTTTTAGGGGTATTTTTTGGTACAGTAGTCTATCTTCGCTTGATTTGCCAGTAGAAAGTTATTGCCTAGTATAATTTTTGCATTTATTCCTGACGCAACATAAAATTTATTTGTGAAATTTATATTATTTATTTTAAATGGTAATGTTATCTCTCCATGGATCTTTAGATTATTGTTTGTGGCAGATTTTATTATTGTATTAGTTTGACATGTTAGTGGTTTTTGTTTTACTAGATCATAATTACATATGGATACATTGGCACCTGAGTCTAAGATTGATTAAATTTTTTGTTCATCTAATGTGTCAAATGTTACATCTATTGTGCAAACTCTTGAATTTTCAGATTCGTTTAAAAATAGGGTATTATATACATCCCATGTTACATCATTTTCCGATTTCCTACCTTTAGGTACACCATTTTGGTGTAAATATTGTTTATGAACTATACTGTATAAATCTAGGGCACTTTGTTTTTGCACGGATTGCTGTAATTCAATCGCGTTTACGCCATTGTGTTTCTCGTACACATAATTATGTATAATTTAAAAGCAGCACTAATTTAATAATTATGAAAATCTATTGAAAACTCTTTATTTACCTTATAAAGTGGCATTACTTATGTTAAATTAATACAATACTGATTGAAATTGAAACATAGGGTAATTTTATTGTTAACAAAATTAAAAATCTCCGTCAGCTGAATGTTTGTGGGTGTAAAGATCGTCAGTTCATTTGTAAAAGTGACTATGCAAAGATGAGATGCACTAAGCACGCAGCATGTTTATGACGCTGACTGACGGACTTTCCCCCGATATCCAGACAGCTGATGATTTTCTTTATTATTAAAAATGTATCAAAATTCAGCTGTATAAATTTCATACGGTATGAAATGACTTTATATTTAAAATTTTTTGACATGTTCATATACGTGACTGACGTATATTCCCCCATCATCTATACAGCTGATTATTATTTTTTGGTTAAAAATGATCTAAACAATTATCTCCTAAATTTTGGCTCGGTATAAAATCACTCGGAGCAAAAATTTTTTTGACAACTTTCACATGCTGTCATTTTGAGTTCTACCACGGGTGCGGCAGCTGACGCTCATTTTGTTGAATAATGAATATTAATCAACTGCTAGAAATGAAATTTATTCGGTATAAAATTCCTCGAAAAAATGCAACGCTACCTCCCGTACTACGAGGAAAGGTGGGAGAATATGACACAGTTTAGTTTAAACAAATATTTTTTTTACGATAAGGGTTACCGAAATGTACAACAGGGTATATTAACACCGAAATGTATAACACAGAATACAATTTTACCAATATCTGTGTGGTGTTATCGAACCGAACTCGTGGTTGGGGACGCTTTGCTTAGAATTGTAATTAACGAAGGTCATGTTGACTTGTTACATCGGTGCAGAGGCAGTACTTGTTAAATAACAGAAGGTAAAGCTAAACCGATTACAGAGGGATGAAGTAATACAAATGTATTTACTGTTTGAATTTAATTTGAAATTTTGAAAGGAACCAATATACTGTATTGACATTGAAAAGTGCATACTTACGATACCAAGTAAGTATTACACGGTATTAAAATCAACCAATTAAAAGTTATGAATACAAAATAATTAAACGCATTCTGCTCACTTCAGCCTATTCAAATGAAATTGTTGATAGATTTCCATCCATTCTTTCCATCAGTATTCCATAAGTTTCCATTTTATAAATTGTGTAAAAAATGTGCTTACAATAATTGTACTGCACACAGAATCTACAATAACGAAATAGTAAAGGATTACAATGAATGGATTAAAAGTCACTGTATGCTATGTTTATTTAATTTGAAACAGCACAATAAATGCATTTAAAGTTAAAAAAAAGTTTAAATAATTATAGTTAAATATTATTATTTATACTTGCCTTAGCAATAGTTTTAGAGTCTTTATATCGTTTACAGCTGTTTCACCTATTCATTTTCAGCCATCATCAGAACGAATACACAAAACTCACAGTTACACTTATTAACAGAGATTATTATGACATTTAACACATAAACAAATAAAAACATAATAAATAAAAAGACAAAACGACACTTGGTAAAACATTTAAAACATTTGTTGAATTTATTTGAGTCACAGTAAGCGACTTATAATAAAGGTGTAGGATTAAAAGTAACAACAAAGCTAAGACGGTAAATAATGTCAAATGTTCAAATCAAATTATTTCGTATATTTTATAACAGCAGTTATAATAAAGGTTAAAAGAACCAGCAAGGCTCAGGTCTACACTTTAATAAAAACGTAACCTAAAAGTTAGAAATACAAATAATCGCTTCAAAGTTTGAAATCAGCTGTTAATGGAAATATTAGGGCAAACAGCTGTTTTATTTGTTATTTTATTCAATTGGCTGCTATGGTAATAAATTTAAATACATGTGTTTGTCTAGGAATAACCTAAGAATTTTGTCCAACTAAATTTACAAATATTTAAATAAAAACGTTTTTATCAAAATAAATTATAGCCTGTGTTACTCAGTAATAGTGTAGCTTTTTATTAGTAAAACCATTTTTTCAATCGGTTCAGTAGTTCCGGACATTACCCCCTACATACAAACAAACAAATTTTCCCACTTTATAATCTCTATATATAAAAGAAGATGTCCTGACTGACTGACTGACTGATTCATAATCAACGTACAGCCAAAATTATGATAGCTATAGACTTGAAACTTTCAAGGAACGTTAATAACACTATGTAGAGGCGCACTAAGAAAGGATTTTGCAAAATATTGACTTTAAGGGTTGAAAATGATTAAAATACTGGGGTTCACTCCCATCCCTATAACAGATAAAACAGCTGATTCAAATCAAATACTTAGTAAATTAGTAACACAATTCTAGGAGTGGCCTATTTATAGTGAACCAACACATGGTTTGTTGAATACGTTTTATATCTATTACCATAGCAACCAACTAACATAATATTATTATTTTAATGATTTAAATTTACAAATTATGAAATTTTAATTTTTGATACAATTATTTGAAAATAAAAAAATCACTTGAAAAAAATACCCTACAACTGCTAATTTTGTTTTTATTATTTTGCACAACCAACTACTAATTTTAGGTTAGGTTAACAAAATTAAAGCTGGCCATACACGGTCCGATTTGTAGTCCGATTCAATGTAAGATGTCCGATGTAGGATCCGATGTAGGAGCGTGAATGGGCTTGATGG